>CALNHX010005396.1:0-107764 GCA_940337035.1 Agriotes lineatus | reverse complement strand
AACTCGTCGCATGTGCTGTAAAGACGTACTTATACACTAGTATCATAATATACTATTACCCAACATTAGCAACCATAGATACTTCTCTCCGTG
Source organism: Agriotes lineatus (assembly GCA_940337035.1). Classification (NCBI taxonomy): domain Eukaryota; kingdom Metazoa; phylum Arthropoda; class Insecta; order Coleoptera; family Elateridae; genus Agriotes; species Agriotes lineatus. The sequence goes on along the minus strand of CALNHX010005396.1, from coordinate 107,671 downwards.
TACATATACCGGGTGAGTTTTTTAAAGTGTTACACGGCGATATCACGAAAACGGTTTACAACGTTTTCATGAAAGTTTTGTGAGGTAATAGAGAGATTCAAACATATTTTTGACATTTACCTTCTATCTGTGTTTTGAGGGGTGGGGGGTAACTTTAGAATTTTAAATAGGATGATGTACTTTTGTTTATAAAATTCGAATCTACGTAGCAAACTACGTATGTCTACAAGAGATTTGTTGATTTGCTTTTGTTTACGGAATTATGATTTATTAGGTTATAAAATAAAAAAATGTGAAATTTTGGTTAAAACGTCAAAATTCTCAACTTACTTAAGTAGAACTAACGCATTTCTATGGAAACGAATTCTAATTTTGAAATAAGTGAACTTGATTTATTGATAAAATGTATTTATTTTTTAATATCTATCAAAATTTAGTAACCATAATATAATTGCGTAACCGAAAGAGTAAACGTAGTTTTTAGGTAGATTCGAATTTTCTAAACAAAAGTGCATCATCCTATTTAAAATTCCAAAGTTATCCCCCTCCCCCTCAAAACACAAAAAAGAGGTAAATGTCAAAAATATGTTTTTATATGTCCCCCATCTACCTATTACCTCACAAAAATTTCATGAAACTATTGTAAACGGTATTCGAGATATCGCCTTGTTACACTTTAAAAAACTGTCAATAGCAGCCTTTATTGCACCACACAAATGTTGCCAACTGCCGCGATATTCCATAGATTTTGAAATGTAAATTTTTTTGTTTAAAAAATTGGCAAAGTAGATAAAATACTGTGTGATACCTCGTTTATAAGACATCGTCGTACCCTAAACCCGTGCTTGCTACAAAATTCTTCTTATAAAACTCATATCATAATATAATATTAAAACTTTAAAATACAGGGTGTTATGGAAATGAGTGCAAATATTTTAAATAGTGATAGAGCTCACCAAAATGAACAACTTTTCTATTTATCGTTTTTCATTTACTCGCATATTTTTTCAATCATGTATCTCCCCTAAATTTGACGAGTCGCTTGGTAAACAAATCTAAGTTAAAGGTGAATGACACAAGTATATTAAAACTGCAAAGTTCTTGAACAAAAACATGCGGTTAATAACTTACCTACCTCAATTGATAAAGTACGTTGGTGACCAAATTTGAAGTAAAGGTTTTATCAGTACCTATGCAGTTTTTGTTGGTTTGCATATCAAAGAAATGCTTATCGGGTTTTGTGCCATTAAATTAAAATATTATTTCTAGGCGGGTATGCAGTTTTAGAGTAAAATTGGTTTCAATTTTAATTCAGTTTTGAGGGCATTTTCGAAAAAATTATAAATGGAGAAGTTGTTCACTTGTGCGAGTTCTATTACGGATTAAAATATTTGTACTTATTTCTATAACACTCTGTATATAAGAGGCCACCTGGGTGGTTAAGTGGGTTAGCAGCCTGCTTAGCAACCATATAAACATGGGTTGAAATCCGGCCGTAGCCGAGAAAAGCGGGAATGGCTTGACCTCATTAGTTAGGTTAGCTGTAAGTCAGGTTTAGAGTTGTTGACTGTGTGGTAAGTCTGGATGCGGGGGAGCGTATTGTAAGTCTCGTGCGGTCCATTATCTCCGTTGCACTTTCCGCGCAGTACCAATGGTTCTCAACACTGAAAGTTAAGAGAGGCTAAAGATAATTAATAAATGAAAATATATATCACGTATTCCATATCGGAACGCGATAAACATGGCTCCTTTGATTTAATTAATCTATTTTTCAAACAAAAACAATATTTTCTGTTTACAGATAGAATTCAACCTATCAGGTTGGGAACTAATTACACTGCTGCAAATCTGACAGTAACCGTAAGTGGCTGGGGAAAAACTAGTGATGGTAAGTAATGGCATATTATTTTCTTATTAAAGCTTACAGCGAGAAGAACTTTGGGAAGTCGTCTAGCTTATACAAATGTTATAACAGATTTATTCATTTAGTACGTATGTTAAACTTTTCATGTTTTATAACTGATATATGGGAGTTGCTATAACACGATGTTCGACTGAAAAAATTCAAAAAAAGAAACAAAACGTGCTACTCCACATCTTTTTCTGTATAAATCCTAAATGTTTACTGTTTCTTTATAATTCTCATCTTGACAGCCTCTGAAGTAGTCAGTCCTATACTAAACTGGGTTAATCTCCGCACCATTACAAATAGGGAATGTGAAGATGTTTATGGACGTTTTTTGATAAAAAACGAAACCATTTGCTGCAGAGGCAATCCACAGCACGGCACTTGTAACGTAAGTTGATTGTTAAATTAAAGATCGTTAGCTTAATGTTGAACTGTTCATTAAGGTTAATGCATGGTCAAGTAGTACGAGCGCCGGTTAAATAGTATCGATAGTTAAATAACGTCAGTCGTGGTCTTTACTCGAATGGTGACTAACCTACTATGTTAGTAAAATCGTAATTAATAATGCTTTGGACTACACGTTAAGGCGTCGGTCCCAGTCACCTCATCGATGACAATCGTTATGTAACTTTAATATGTTTCCGCAATCTAAACACTTTGAGACCAAAGTTCCTACCACAAGCGATCGATATTATTATCTAATTGTTTATTATATGTTTTTCAAATGTAGTGAACTAAATAGCAATTCGTTTTAGGGAGACAGCGGTGGTCCTTTGATTCAACAGCAATCTAACGGTACATACGTACATGTTGGAGTCGTAAGCTTTGTATCAAGTGCAGGATGTGCCAGTGGAGATCCATCTGCTTTCGTGCGTACCGCAAGCTATCTTGACTGGATTAAAAAGAATATTAATGGAACTTGTGTTTTGCCATAATTGTATGAAAACGCTATAAAATACACAGCCGTCATTTTCAGTACAATATATTATTGGCTTTATATTCCGTTTGATTATTAAGTAATTGTCGTAGATGTTGCAATAAAGACTATTAAAAGTGTGTGCGTGTTTGTTTACAACATAGATGTAAAGAATAAATCTCCATAATAGTATTTTACAGTAGAAGTCCGTTAGGATAGCCTTTACGGCCGAGCCAGAGAGTTTGTGAGACGAGCTCGAAGAGCGATTCAAATATTACTGGCGAGGCAGGAAAGGCCCTAACGGATGTGTATTGTACAATAGTTTTTGTAATACCTATATACAATTCGGTCATACCTATCTTTTTCTAATTTATTTTCATCAAAACGCTAGATTTGTGTAATAACGTTTTAAAATGATTGAGAGTGCCTAGAACGCTGAAACTGTTGTTTATAAATGTCATTTATTTCCTCTTGTCTTGTTAAAAGGTCATTTACTGTCGTCTGAACTGAATCGGTAAACGAGTCTTTACATACCAGGTGCCTGTAAAATGTTGCCATCGCGACTTTACAAGCACCTGGTTTTTTAATAGATACATCCTTTATTAATCACTCATATAAATTTTTAGGATTTTCAGCAAGAGGAAATACAACGTTGTACGAGGCTCGCTTGCAATTAGTAGCCTTAATTGGGGCTCACCGGATTACAGGGCTCGCTTCTACTTCGCTCAACATGCAAATAATTCGACTCGCCCATAAAGGTTAATTTACTAAGCTTGCCACGTAAATAACTATTGTTCCCAATTTCGTGTATGGCTATAAACAGTTTTAAGTTGTAACCAGCTCGTAACTTATGGCATCTGTAGAAAATGATGAAGATATTCCTAAAGACGTTAAGATTGTGAATGAGTAAGTTATTTTAGCATACGTTCAGGAGTTATAGGAGTCTTTTGCGCCTCCTTCTATGTGGAGTTGAAGACTTGCTTCCTCCTGAATTGTGTGACAAACGTCACTTTGGCGTTTGGCACACACTTTAGGAGGCCGTGGTTTTTACAGACACTTTTTACGGCCTGCGCCCCCAAAAAGGTTGCTTACATAATAGTAAACAGTTCCTAAATAAATCTTCAACAAGTAGGTATTACAAAAAACATGTTTGGTGCGTTGGTGTAGAGATGCATTCAAACTAAATTGATAGTTCATAAAGTTACTAATTTAGTGTTCGTGAACTATTGGTACGTGCAAGTTAAAATTATTTTAACATTCAGGAATTCTGTTTGAGTTCAGCTATATTCGATTATTATGATGTGGGTTAGGTCGCCACTTTTTCGTTGGTGTGTATTCGGTTGCCTATCCTTGAAGTACATTTCGATGTGAATTTTGAAAATCCTAGGGCTAGAAACATTTTGGTGATCTTAAAAATTTCCATTATAGAGGGAGCGATTTCCAGTGGCAATCTTGGGAAGATTGATAGATAAATTGCTTCTGGTGCTCGTGTTGCATTTTCGGAAGGTTCACTTAGATGTGGAAATAAATATTTTTATATTTTGAATAATTTAACTCAGGATTAATGAGTTGTGCATGTAGTAGGTGAAATTAGCCTGGTTATTAGGATTAGAAAATATTTCAGGAAAAAGACTTACCTCTGGTCGCTTTCTAACCTCTGTGTCTTATTACTCAGCTCTACATTTTCCCCTTCTTGGCTCTGATGACACCACGTGAAGCACATGGAGAACCATGTGTAAGCAGTTTATGGGTGTCCTATCAAGCTTTGCTGGCAAACACACCGGCAACTAAAAAAAATCTCGCAGAACTCAAGCATTCGGTTTTGGGCAGCTTATCCCCAGTCCATGTGATTTCTCCATGGTCGCTTGGGAATATTCATATAGACCGTTTGCGATCTCGCTCGTGGCCAGCTATTGTGTGCGGCATGCGAAGACGCAGGGCTATAATATATCTCTTGTGTATATGCCGGACCTCTAGTGTAGTTTCTACCTTCCTCGTCTAAAAGACGAAGGAAGTATTGTAATTGTGAAAAAATTACATTCCGAAATTTCTTCAGATCTTCACGTTTCACGGTCTCTAGATGACGAAAAACAGGTTTTCTCAATTCCGTCTGTCTGTCTGTTGCTGGGTTGTTGGAGGAAGACGATATTTTGCATGTGGATTGTATGTCTACCTGGCATGAAAACGGGGCCATTTCAGTTAAATATGTACAGGGTGAAGATCTTTAAAAAGTAGACCCTTGTCTATTTTTGCATTAACTAAGGAATGGATAAAAATATTAATTTACACATAGCTCAAGTGTCACTCTTAATGAAAATGGGACCCAACATACAGGATAAATGTTGTAAGAGACAAAAATCGACAACGAGTAAGTGAGTTGTGTTTAATGTAGCTGCATCGCGGAGATTCGAAAAGCCCAGCGTGGCAGGATGGGAACGACAGGCGTGCTAAGCGCAGCTTGCTTACTTTCCGCCTATTTTTGGAGAGAATGTTACGGGAGACATGTATAGTATAAGTGTTGTCTGTAAGGATTATCCCTGATAGCGATATCGGTGGGAGTCAGAACACCCCCAATTTGCAAAACAAGTAGTGAACACTATTATTATTTGGTTAAGGGTGTAACTTTCTGTATTGTTTGTCTGTTAACCTATAAATTATGCTATAACATTGACAGATCGATTGGCCGATATTAAAAGGGTTGCAGATCACCTCAAACGTGTAGTGAGCACGTCGAATTTTTTTTATTTAGTCAAGTTCTAATTTTTAATATGGTATTATGCCAACTATTTCAAGTGTAAATGTCTATTTTCAGAACAAAATATTGGTAAAGCCCTTTGCAGAACGACTTAAACATTCCACGCCCGCGCCTTGATTTCGTGTCGTGCTGGAGTATTATTATTATATCATTTACTAGCAAGATGCCCGTTCTTCGTACGGACTACAAATGTTTGTTTCTTCTTCTAAATCTTAAATGGATTATTAAGTCCCTCCTTCCCTCACTCAATACGTTAAACTAACAAAGGCTACAAAACAATATTGTAGGTAAAAATGAAACCAGATGCTTCAAAACAAAGTTCTTCTTAACTCTTTTTCTCTTCACGTACCGCCTGAAAATGTGTATGTAATTGTCGTTACCCTTGTATAGATTGGTAAAGCTATAGTTTTAGTATAACAATGAGATCAAATAAAAAATATATGTACTTATTAGATAAAATTTCTAAAAATTCTTTCAGCTCGTTTTGTCCTAAAATGAACCCATAGGAATAATAATAATAATTCTAACCCTCTTCTCCTCTTCAGTTTTTCCTTTTTACTGCTTTAGGGGTGACATAAAAAAACCCTAAAACCCCTTCCTAAAGATAAAAAAACACATCTATATGCCAGAAAAGAATACTCTAACTCAACAAACAAAGGAAATACAAGGGGTTCTATAATTCACCTTGAATGCAAATTTTCACATTAAGGGTTGATTAGGGCAAAACCCTGAAATACGTTTTTAGACATTTGCCTTGGATACCTATGCAAGCAAATACCAAGTCGATATCTTATCGGGTCTAAGAGATATTGAGAAATTTGTCAGAACACAATTTAGCATCTTTCAACCCCTTGGGGGTAAATTTCTCAAAATTCCTTATGCCAGTTTTTAAATATTTTAAAACTACATCTATATACCGAAAAAGGATGTTCTAACTTAATAAATATAGGAGATGCGAAGGGTTCTTTAATTCTTCCCGATTCCATATTTGGACCTTTAGGGGTTGATTAGGACAAAATTCTGAATTACATTTTCAGGCATTTGCACTGTAAATATCTGATAGTAAACATCAAGTCGATATCTCATCGGGTGTAAGAGATATTGACGAATTCGTGAAAACAGATTTTACCTCTTTTCACCCTCTTAGGGGTCGAATTTCGAAAAATTCTTTCTTAGCACTACCTTACGTAACAAATTGAACCTTCCATTCAAATTTCAAGTTCGTAGTGCCAGCGGTTACGGCTCTACGTTGATTAGCCGGGGTTGTGACTTTCCTTTATATACAGGGTGAGTTTTTTTGATCGATGGCCAACGCCTAAATCACCTTCGCTTTGCAGACGACATCGTACTCATAAGCACCAACCCCGAAGACCTACAAGAGATGTTAAGCGAACTTAAAGCGACGTCGGAAGAAATAGGCCTCTCCATGAACTTGGAAAAAACAAAAGTTATGTCTTCAGAAAGCATCAACATAAGAGTCGGAAATGACACATTGGAAAATGTAGACGAATATGTATACTTAGGCCACACATTAAAACTAGGCATAGAGAACCAGACTGCTGAAATAACTAGAAGAATCCGACTAACATGGGCAGCTACCGGAAAATTAGGATTCATAATTAAAAACCCAAAAATACCAGTCAACTTGAAGAAAGAGGTGTTTAATATGTGTATACTGCCGGTATTAACATATGGAACCGAGACAATGTCGCTAACTATCAAATCAGCAACAAGATTAAAAACAACACAAAGAGCGATAGAACGCGCCATGCTGGGCATAAGCCTAAGAGACAGAATCACGAACAAAGCAATCAGAGAAACAACAAAGGTAGAGGACGTTGTGGAAAGAATTGCGAAGACAAAATGGAGATGGGCGGGACATGTGGCCAGACAAGAAGAGGTAAAGTGGCCAAAACGTATTTTAACGTGGAGACCAAGAATGCACAAACGTAGCGTAGGAAGACCACCCAGAAGATGGGTAGACGATATAAAAGAAAAAGCTGGGAAGAATTGGCTACAATCAGCGCAAGACCGAAACGAGTGGAAAATGAAAGAGGAGGCATACGTTCAGGAGTGGACGGTCAAATGCTGAGAAAGAAGAAGAAGAAGAAGAGTTTTTTTGAATGTTTACCATGGGGATCTCGGAAAGTATTGGAGATTCTGGATTCTGGATTAAAAATGGAGGGTGAGTTACCTCACACGCACTTAGGCCGCATTAAGTGGGCCCATTGTGCTACCTTTCAGCAGCTCTCCAAGTTGGATATCACTCAAGCCATCCAATCCTTTGAATGTACTTAAGGACAACCGCAACTGGAGTGTTGCTAATTCTGACCATATCGGGCCAGAAGTCCCCCAACATGGATCCTCTGACTCTTGCGAGAGCTGAACAGTGGCACAGAACGTGTTCTGCGGTCTCGTCATCCTCGTTGCATCCGCGACAGTTTGGGCTGTCCACTAGTCCCATCCTGTGCATATGTTTGTTTAGAGTGCAGTGTCCAGATAGGATACCCACGACTAGTCGAAGGTTTCTTCGGGACAGTTGCAAGCAATATTTGGCTGTTATTGGCGAGGGCGCTGTAATAGCAGCTCTTGCTTGCCGGCAGCTTTGCATGTTAACCCATCTTCGTATGAAGCTGTTTAAGGTTTCTTGATATAGCATAGTGCTTAATATTGTTAGAGATATAGGGATTACAGGTTCTGGCCCCCAGAGAGGTTGTCCGGAAGCCAGTCTCGCAGTCTCATCAGCCTCCTCATTGCCGTAGTTACCGTCATGTCCTTTCACCCATACAAGGGAAACGACATTATTTTTTGAGATATCCTCGAGAGCTTCACGGCACTGCAGTACCACACCTGAGGTAATTTTGCAACTGCCCAGGGCTAGTAAAGCGGCTCTACTGTCACTGAAGATACCAAGTATTGGAGATAGAGAGACGGTTAAATTGCAGTTTTACGAGCTCAATTTAATGAGCTTTTTGTTTTTTGGAAAAAATGCAAGGTTACCTAGATATTTCGCAAAAATTTTTTTTTCTAATTTTGTTCGGTGCCTATAGCTCTGGTATTATTGACTTTAGAAAATATGTGTAAAGGAAAAATTTGTAGATAATTATGTGCTTAATAATACAGTCTAACCAAATTTTTTATTTAAGCTACAATTTTTGTGTTATGACACAAACTTGTGTTTTTTATAATGAAAACCATAGTCGGGCATGACTTTATAGAAAAGGCCATTTTTCAAAAATTCTAACGATATACCACTTGACATAGTTATTTCCATAAATAAATAAATTATGGCCATTTTTCTCTTTTCGTTTTCGAACTGTTTAAGTAGTAGGCTATGGAAACCATTCCCCATAAATAAAAATCTAAAACAGATAGACCGGGAGATGCAGGTGGCCATGTAACCGGCGCGTTTCTTCCTATTCATGAGTTCGGGAATGTTTCATTTAAATGATTTCGTACCGTTAGCTGATTATGTGGTGGCGCCCCATCGTGTTGAAACCACGTGTCTGAAAAGGTAATTCATCTAACAGGAATGTTTAAATTAAAACCCCATCTGAAGACAATTATAAAAATTAAATTATTTAAAGGTTAGCCGTGACTCTTGTTAACATATCCATCGCAATTGTTTCTATATAGTATTATTTTGACAGTTACAGTTACAATGTCTGAAAGTTATGTTCATTGTAGCGTGGAACAGCGTATAATAATCAAATTTCTTACGAATGAAGGCGTAAATTCGACTGAAATTCTTACAAGACTGAAAGCACAATATGGCGATCAATGTCTTTCAAAAAGTCGAGTGCTTGGGTGGTCAAAATCCTTTAGAGACGAGAGAACGCATGTAGCAAATGAGCCTCATGTACGGCGAGCTGCAACTTCGGTTAATCGTGAAAATGAAGAAAAACTTAATGTTCTTATTCAGAAAGACAGACTGGTAACAGTTCGTCAAATGTCTCAAAATCTACAAATTAGCGTCGAAAGTGTTGAAGAGATCATAAAAAACAAGCTAAAGTATCGTAAGGTGAGTGCCAGGTGGATTCCGCACTTGTTGACTGAAGAACACAAGTTGAATCGTCCTCATACTGCTGCAAGGACAATTGAAACCATAAACAAACTTCAGTGGGACCTTTTTCCACATCCAGCATACAATCGTGATCTTGCTCCCTTTGATTTTTATTTGTTTAGCCCATTAAAAGAATTTTCAGCCGGGAAAAGATTTCAGTCAAATAATGACGTTATTGAAGCTGTTCAGGAGTGGGTACGCATGCAACCCAAAGACTTCTTCCAGCAAGGTATTAAAGAGCTTCCAGATGAATGGCACAAGTGCATCGCTAGGCAGGGAGATTACGTCAAAAAGTAATATAGTTTTCATAGTTGTAATATTGTAATAACTTTTTTTATAAATAAATTCCTGTTTAAATTTGAACAATCCTTGTATATATATATATATATATATATATATATATATATATACAATCATATATATATATATATATATATATATACATATCCCAGATAGGCAACCTAGTAAGCACTGAGATGCGAGGAAAGTTGCCGCGCCTTTAATAAACAAATTGAAATGACTTAAAAGATATTCGAACCGTCACCCCCCCCCCCCCATTCCTTGGAAGGCTGGAAATTTCGGCAAAATAAACAGCCAAAGTGTATATGAAATGAAATACTTTAATAAATTTAAAACTCAAGGGAAACACACAGAAAGAAAAAAAACTTCGGGAATACTCCCCGGACACAAGTACATGAAAGATAAAATCCTCCCATACCAAATTTAGGTGAAAGGGAAGAAAGTCAGAGAGAACGATCGCAAAAGACGCAGTCCCAATCTCAGGCGCCAAGGTTAGTCTTCGCAGCTGGGTGGTAAAGGCGCGCCGGCGACTAATCCGGTGTGAACCCTTCCCAAGAGACAACGTCCCCACAACCACCCCCTCAAACCCTCAACCACGGACACAAGACCGAAAAGTCCCACCCCGTGCTCAAAAGAAGAGCTCTAAAATCCCCAAAGGTAGCGTGCATAGGTGTTCGTCACGAAAGATGAAGTGTCCATCATCAACATCCCTACCAACCTACCCTCAATGCAATATGCGTAGATGTTCGTTGTACAAGAAAAGAGTAACCACCTTCAGCATCCCAACCAACCGACCCAAAGAAAAAAGTCCGAACACGAAACGAAAACTAGAAACACACAACAAAGAAAAACGAAACGGACAATGACTTGGAGAGAGAGTCGGGTTCCATGAATCCGACAGAAGCCGACACCCCAGATGAGCAAGAGAAACTACCCTCAATCACCAAGCACGCCCAAAAACAGAACGAAAGCTAGGAACGAGACTTGCTTGTTGATTAAAATCCGCATTCGCGAAAGGATACCGAGACAAAACAAACACCAAACATATAGCTGAAGGCAACACGACAACATCAGCTATACAACCAAAATGCGCTTAGCTGAAGGCAACACGACAACATCAGCTGCGCAACCAAAATCCTAAAGAGGTATCCAAAGTAAATCCAGCAAGCTAACTCGACCTACGCAACAACAAACAAAACGCAAAGGAAAACGCAAGGAACCATCAAACATAAACTGCGCAAACCAACTAGAAAGATGGTTTGAGGGATGAAAAGACCGCAAAGCGAAACCCCCAAAACATCAAGATCGAACCCATGTCAACACCATCACTCCAAAAGAAGAACGCACGAAAAACAAACTTTCACAGCGGAAGCACAACAAAAGAAAACTCAGGCACACCAAATCAGCAAAACACACTAAACCACAGAAGCACGCAACCAATCGAAATCAGAGTCATCCAAAAGCTCCACTCATCAAAACATACCCCAAAACTCTTGCAACAAATCCCATCATACTACCGAAACTCACAACCTAATCTCATTTAATCAGTCAAAGGAAACAAAAGGGAAGAACAACAATCAAGGGCTACAAAAGAAAACGAGAAAACACAGCTGCAGCGTGTTTAACTAGGCTGTAAAAAAATTACAAAAGGAACAACTGCAGTAGGGCTAAACAAGCAAAATCGCGGCTGACACGTTGGGGGCCAATTCTTTATAACGACGCTGACACGTTGGGATAAAATTCTTTATAACGTGGCTGAGGCTAAGCCTTATTGGAGTTGTATAATGCTCGTTTAAGAGGAGGACTAAAGCGGTGCTTCGGCTAGCTCGAAGAGGAGCGTGGAGCTCGATCCAGCTTCAGCATAGTCGCGATGTAAGTCAAATTCAGCCAGGGCGCCAAGAACCTAAAATTGTCCAAAGCACAACTAGAGGCACACGCTACTGGTCCTAAAATAGTGGGCACAACCTCACCAACAAATCCCAAAGAAGCCAGCAAAAAAAAAGAATAAACCCATTTACCTTACTGACGACGGGCAAGGCTAGCCACCTACCCGGCCTAAGGGCAAAGAGGGCTCATAGAACCACTTTGTGGTTATAACAGGCCACTGGCCTACAATAAGAGGAAGAAGAAGAAGACCTTACTGACCTTACTGCAGTAGTCGTCAACAACTATAGTCCCTATAGTAATAAACCCCAAAAAAAGGTCAGAAAATACAATCAAGTACCGAAGCTTTAATTTCCCTTATTTTCGCTTAACGGTCACAAAGTGCGCAACATAACAAAAAAAATCACACATAAATAGACAAGGTCGTTCGAATCTCCCTCCAAGAAAATGAGAGATACAAATATATATATATATATATACAACTTTATCGCAAATCCAATAAAAGTATCGCCAAGGGTTAAATTCTCATGCAAGTGCAAAGTTAATTGTGAAGAGCTTCCGCGCTAAAGTTTGATTTAAGTTTGATTAAAATTGCTTGACTCGAAATAGCACACGGGGCTCGTGCCAGCTAACAGGCGAGTATGAATTACTTGGCGCAAACAGCAGGCAGCGAAGGGGCCCTAAATTGAGAGCTTTTTGTCACGCGCACAAAACAAAGCTACTGGAATCATGCGTTATCGCGTCGCATCCGTAACCGAGAGGCCTCGTCAGTGGGGGACACGCTAATTGGTGCGCTCGACGGCAGCGCTCGTGTATCGGGAAAGACAATGTACAAAGGTCTTCGCTAGCAGGGCGCTCTTAAAATGAGTTGAGTCAAATAAGTCCCATTTGCTATTTTCACAATTATGATCAGCGGCATACAAGAGGGATTCAGCGGCGTAACGCAACTGAAGGTTGCGTTGCAATTTATGAACAGTAGCTATACAAAAGGCAAGTTATTAGCGTCAAGCAGCTGAAGGCTGCGTTGCAATTTATGAACAGTAGCGATACAAAAGGCAAGTTATTAGCGTCGAGCAGCTGAAGGCTGCGTTGCAATTTATGAACAGTAGCGATACAAAACGCAAGTTATTAGCGTACGCAACTGAAGGTTGCGTGGCAATTGATGAACAGTAGCGGCACAAAAGGGCTATCGAATAGCGCAAGGCTCGACTTGGAATGTTATCGGCACCCCACAGATTGCACTGCGGTCAACAGTTGGAGCTCGAGGTCTCGCCGTAAATGACTCGATCACGCCGCGGACAAGAAACATCTAACCTTGAACCGGGGATTCGGACCCTGCGGCAGCAATCTCGACTCCACGTGATCGACAGGCGGACAACGTCGTCTCCGTAAGCTCGCAGACCAAAGGCTTAGATGAATGCGGAGCAGCAGCTGGATTTGTCGGAGGATGCCAATAATTAGGCGATATCGTACAAGGTATCGGACAAAGAAAAATAGGCCTGAAATGGAAGCTAAACGTCAGCCCATCACGCACCGGATTATGTGCATGTTTCTGGATAATTTCACTAAACAAGCGTCACCAAAATTGGATCCACGAAAAAAGCAACTTGAAAGTCAGAAGAGGATTTCGAAAATGCACGTTTTCCAGAATGGAAGCCGGAAATTGCAATGTAAAGGGTGTTTTTTTTAGAGTGATAGAACTTTAAATTGAAATAAAACACAGAAAAATGTTTTTAATATCCATGAAATTGGCTTTATTTGAAAGATAATTTTATGACATTTATGTTTGAATATGATTTCGGGCATGACGTAATCTGGAGGTCCAATTTTTACACACTCCTCGAAGTAAATCAGGCTGTATTTCGGCAATAACGCATCGAATGTTGGCTTCCAAGTGCTTAATTGTTTCCGGTTTATCGACTTAGACATGCGACTTTACATATTCTCAAAGAAAATTATCTAACGGCGTCAAATCGCACGAAAGAGGTGGCCAGTTAACAGATCCATTTCGTGGATCCATTTTGTGATTCTGTTAATTGGCCACCTCTTGCGTGCAATTTGGATCCGTTGGATTATTTTCTTCGAGGATATGTAAAGTCGCATGTCTACGTCGATAAACCGGAAACAACTGAGCACTTGGAAGCCAACATTCGACGCGTTATTGCCGAAATACAGCCTGATTTACTGCGAAGAGTGTGTGAAAATTCGACCTCCAGATTACGTCTTGTAACGCCAGCCGCGAAGGTCACATGCCCGATATCATATTAAAACGTAAATGCCATCAAACTATCTTTCAAATAAAGCCAATTTCATGGATATTAAAAACATTTTTCTGTGTTTTCTTTCAATTTAAAGTTCTATCACTCTAAAAAAAACACCCTCTACATGCGCCGAAGCTCGCGCGCTGCAATTTCGAAATTGTAATGAACTCGCAGATAGGCAACCTAATAAGCACCGAGACGCGAGGAAAGTTGCCACGCCTTTAATAAACAAATTGAAATGACTTAAAAGATATTCGAACCGTCACAATTACAAATGACAATTTTCCATTAAAAAAATAATCCTACATATTAAGCATAAAAAATTTCCAATACTATTAAAAAAATGTCGAAGTAATTAAACTATTTTAGTGTGTTCTTGTCATGAACAAGAAAAGTAGAACGGAAATACCAAAATTATGTACAATTTTGGCCTCTACTGTAGATACAAAATAAGTTAGATGAATGATTTGCTTTGAAATATCGCCCTTCGAGGACTATTAAAGTGCTCAACTGTTAGATCTCCAATATATCTAGCATCGGTAGGTTGAAAATTAGAAGTACCTCCCCTTTAATTTAAAAAAAATTATATTAATAAAATTAAATGTTACTTAAATAAATTATACACCAAACCTTAATTGGTATTACAATGATCTTTTACTAAACTGGGGCTAGGGGCTTGGCTGTTGTGTGACAGGTCAAGAATTTTTAAAGAACTGAATATATATTCTTTTAATTTTAAAGGGTTTTCTATATTTTTTGTAATCAGAATTTTGAAAATGTGTTGGACAAACAACCGGATCTTTTAAAAATTAGATTTTGTTTTCCACTTTACATGTTATCTATTTATTCTTCAAGAAATTCTCCTTTGGAAAATGAAACTATTTTTTAAAGATTTTTATTAAACAAACCATCTACTTAACACACCGGTGAAAAGATACGTTTTCGCTTGAAGAATTACAAGAAATAGAACAAATTATGCACTCATTGCTAAATTTCAATTTTCAAAGGTAGAAATAAACTGTGAAATTGAATGACACTTCTGACGTTTTCATTTCAATTGTTCAAAATTAAGCGTACAATACGTTGTATGAAATACTTCTAAAGGGAGAGAGAAATAAATTGATACAGGTTAGAATGAAATGGGGGAAGGTACCGAACTCCGTGAAATGTTATTTTAAGTTTCGACGCACGTTTACATGTAGTGAACGTATCCTGCACTTAATATATCCATGGATGTGGTAAAGTAGTGTCACCATCTGTTAGTACTATCGGAAAGTACCCCCCAGAAGCCGTTCAAGGTCATTCAAATCGGTATTTTCACATCAAAGGAACAGACACCTTCGGTGGAAAGGGATACAGGTAATAAAATACAGACCCCCAGTCTTCACTTAATTTAATAGCATTGGGCTCTGGAAGGGATAAGAGGTTGGTCAAGTGAGACCGATAGAATAGCTGAAAGAATATGGATCTCACTCAAAACTGCTGAAGGTTTACATAACAGCCAATGAAAAAAAAACAACAATCATGGAAGAAAAACGTTCTGCACGGCAAGCACGCCCAAAAATTCACTTAGTTGCATGGTGATAGGGAAGCGTCGAACGAGTAACTGTATAGAGCTGAACTGGTTACTGAGACGGAAGAATTTATGTTGGCTATTCAGGGTCATTGCGTAGAGGTTTTCTTGTTCCAGAAAGTTGTATAGTGTATCTTCTCTACCTAAACAGGGCGAACAGATCCAGAAAGTCATAGAGCTTAATTAAATAGGGAGCACAAATCTACATGTCAATCTTATAATTTATTCAGTTGTTATAAGCTGAAGTCCGTTATACACAAATGCTAATCTATTACTATACAAACGGATATTAGCCATGTTCAAATCAAGTACATTTTGAAATAAATTTGCTTATAAATTATTATTTTTACAAATTTCTTATATCTAAAATATTGTTCACAATTTTAATTGTTAAAATGTCTCTTTGCGCCACCACACGTTTTATTAATTGCTCTGCTATTTTAACTCTCGTAATTGCACTGATTAATTTTTTTAGAGTTCACTTCCTGCACAATTCCTCTTTCCTGTATCTGTTTGCTTTTCCCTCGCTTTTCAATGTCTTGTCTACTTTTCATCATTGCTCTTCCCTGCCATTATGCCTGCCTTCTAATTGCTCTTTGCAACGTATAATTAGTTTATTCTGGCTTACTATACCTTTTTAAGACTGCTCACAAATTTCATTGCTTTGTTATTTTGAAATCTACGCTCATTGGCATGCACATCGCAAACCTTTCTATGACTATTCTTTCTATCGGTTCGGCTTTGATTCTGCACAAACCTAATATTTAATTAACTTTAAAATTAAACTACAAACCTGTGAAAAACGAGCTTTGCTCTTTGCGTTCCTTACTCAAATGATTTATTTTAATACAAGCATCTCTTTTCAATGCATTTACTGATTGACATTTAAGCTTAGCATTGCAGCTAGATAAAACAACCCAACTTTGTGCTTATTGATTTGTTTTCTTAAACTGTACTGCAAGCAGAGCAGAGCCTTGGACCTAAGACCATTGCAGTATATGATCGGTGCGGAAATGAATGGCTTTATTTATTTATGATGTTGTAAACTGTTTTATGGTTGTGGAGGCTCTTGCAAGCTCGTTTTATGCAACCGCCGCTTCCTAGAAACACATCATGATACTATTCTATTGTAATAGTAATAGTAATCAATGTAACCATGCATCATGCTCAAACAACACATCATCACATCAACCACCCTCTGCTCTCTGTCGTCCTACTACACCGACACGGGGGACAGTGGCGAGACCGTTGTGTCTGTAGTTACGTTACTAACTAGTTACTAGTCACTCCCAAGTCTCGATCGCGTTTGTTCTTGTTTATGTTTCTATAGTACGGATGGGGCCATAATTATACAGTGCTATTATACAAAATGCGAACATAGGTAGTCAAATGAGTTAGAATACAGTTTATGGGCTTTGTATGCGTTAGACAGAAATAGACATATACGATTTAAAATGTAGTATCCTAGGATTCAGTGTTTTCTGAAAACAAACACCTTCATTCTGCGGATGCTAGATGTTAATCGCATATATGTCTATTTCTGTCTAACGCATACAATGCCCATAAGCTGTATTCTAACTCATTTGACTGCCTATGTTCGCATTCCGTATAATTGCACTGTATATAACAACAATGAGATAATATGAATAACAAAATAGAATGCTTGAGTAAGAAAGAGATGGCCATACGAAAAAATTATTTTAGTAGGCATGTTTAGTTGACAAATGTCATACTTAATTAAATTAAGCGTCAAGCCTTCTCGAATATTTGCTACTATGTTTATCTCTTTCTTACTCAAGCAATACGAGTTATTTTCTTGTTCATATTATCTCATTGCTGTTATAGATAATAGTGGCCCCATCGGTATAGTAAGTACTTTACTGTAAAGTAATGGCGCAGCCGTAGATAGAGTGCTCTCAAAATATCGCCATTTAAGAGAACGAATACGTGGTTTTTAAACTGGAATCTGATATTTTTGTACTTTTTATTCTATTCTGGATATCCCGACAGTTATGAACAGTAAGTACTGTGCTAGTTAGATTAAAAAAGGACCCCAAATCGGTCGATACAGCATCTTCTGATTTTAAAATTCCTTATGAAATCCTGAAACTGCTGGAATTGGCGAAAAAGAAACCGATGACCATGCGGCAAATACAGGATCTGCTACACAAATCACTGATGATCACTTATTAAAAACTGATCAAACAAAGGTTAAGAAGGGGCTATCTTTTCAAGTAAAGTGGAAAGACACCTTTAAATGATTGATTTATAAAGAAAATATTTAAAAAGTCTTTTGGGAGATCTGTCAGGATGCCTATGTGAAACATAAAATCCCTATTCTGATTAAAGATTCCAGCTTGTCGTATAAGGCATATTTGTAGAAGATGGATTTAATTATTGGAATAAGGCTATTGAGAGATTTAAATCACACGAAAAAACCGAAATGTACCGTAATGTAATTCCTGCACTGTCAGCAGTTGATAAAGGGTTGAGCGTGGCAACCTCTCTTTCTAAGTCGAAACTGCTTGAAATGAAGACGGCAAGAACTGCTCTGGTTAAAACAATAGGCTCTATCAAATACTTGGAAATTCAAGGGCTCACATTACATGGCCATACTGAAGAAGAGTCTAACTTTATTCAGCTGTTACGTTTGCAAACTGAAGATTCTACTGCACTTAAAGTATGGCTAAATAGATGTCACAACAAGTGGATATCACACGATGTAATCAACGAAATACTGGATATTTTAGCCGAAAATGTACGACAAAATATTCTAGATAAAGTTAGAAATAATATGTTTGTCATCATCGCGGATGATACCGCTGATCTAAAAAAGAGCAACCCTCAGTTTGTTTTCGAGTAGTAAGCGAGGACTTAGAAATTCACGAATATTTTATAGGACTGTATGAAGCACCATTCACAGTCGCACAAACGTTGTATAAAGTGGTAAAATACGTTTTACTAAGATTCAAATTGAATATACATTTGTTAAGAGGTGAGTGCTACGACGGCGCGGCGAATGTAAGTGGTGCACTTACTGGTTTACAAAAACTAATCTTAAATGATGAACCACGAGCTCTACACATTCATTGCATGGCACACTCCTTAAATTTAGTAGTTCCAGATGCTTTTAACGGGATACCTAAAGTAAGAGACTTCTTAGCAACTGCGAAAAATATTTTGAACTATATTAGAGACTCGGCAAAGAGGCTTGAAATTTTTAAATATTAAAACGAACACTAAAGGCTCTGGATCATCGTCCTTAACACCATTTTGTCCTACGAGGTGGTGTCTTCGCGTTGTGTCATTAAAGTCAATATTTGAGAACTGTAAAGAAATTACCCAGTTTGTGGAAAAGCAAAGTCAAGATAATAGTGAAGCTGGTGCCAAGGCAAGTGGTTATTTGGATAAGTTGGTATCTTATGAATTTTTCTCTTTACTTAGAATTGTAATAAATATCTTTGATAATATTGAAGAAGTAAATGCTAACAATCAGAAGGTTAATAAAAATGTAGCAGAAAATATGAAAAGTATAAGCTGCCTTATCAAGTCTCTTGAACAACGCCGCAAATGATTTCCGACCCTTTGGAGGTCTATTTATGAAGACAGATGTAAATATGAAGTAGACGAGCCTAGTCTACCAAGGAAGATGAAAGTTTCCATGAAACTAGACGGTTTTAAGAACCAATATTTTGCGAACGCCCCGGAAGATTTCTACAGAACTTTATATTTTAAAATTATAGACACCTGCATGAAAAGTATTAAAAGTCGTTTTGAGTCGGAAGGTATCAAAAGGGTAATCGAACTAGCAATTTTTTTGTTAAAAGAAGAGGATACCGATATAGTCAGAAATATTACCTCGAAGATTTTGATCATGACAGATTACAGCTGCATACAAAAATGTTTTTGTAAAATCGTACTAAAATATGGTCATTTATGCATTAATTTGCGGGCGTAAATAGTGCCGTTTGCGCCCTAAGGCCTAAAAATAATTTGCGGGCGTAAATAATGCCTTTTGCGCCCTAAGGCCTAAAAAACCAGCATCACATTGGCAACCAACAACAATTTGATTTTTGAGAACGAATCGTGCCATTTATTTTTCAAAGCTTTATGGTGGATTTACAAAAAATCTTGTTTGCATTTCGGGCGTGAACGGCGATTTTGGCCCTTTGGCGTTTTATAATCCTTCGGCCCTTCGGGCCTCTGGCTTATAATTCCGCCGCGGGCCAAAATCGCCTCCTTCACGCCCTTAATACAAAATAGCTATTTTTGTTACAAAGATCGTCCTTTGATATCAGTATCAAAAATAATATTGTATTTCAATCAGAATACCCACCTAAAACAATTATTTTCAGAATATTTTAAAGTCGTTAAATTGTTATTAACTATTCCTGCAACATCATGTATGTTAGAAAGGAGTTTTTTCTACAGACCTACCTGAGAACTACCATGTCACAGTCACGTTTGAATAAAATTTTTATTTTAAACTTTTATAAAGATCTTGCTCGGGAAATTGATGACGAGGCAATTTGCCACCATATTTATTTTAAAAACAGCCAAAGACGACAAGTTTTTTATGTAATCGTCTGAGATTTTGTTCCTTTTACAGTTTTTCTTAAGTTATTGTTATTATTTTTGTGATATTAGAAACAAGAAACCAAAGTTTTGTTTAGAGGTTTTGTTATATTTTTTTTAATATTTTTCATATGTACCTAATAAATATTACAAATTCGTTAAAACCCCTCACTACACAAATATTTAATAACTGCTAAATAAGTATTTCGACAGCCATGCTGTCATCATCAGTAGCTACGAAAAACGAGTATATCATTGCCTTTTTGCTGTTTAAGTTTTTCATAGCTACTGATGATGACAGCGTGGCTGTCGAAATACGTATTTAGCAGTTTTAACGAATTTGTGATATTTTCAAACCACAGGCTCCAGCAGTGTTTTATTCTAATAAATATTGTTCGTCTTTACGTTATTTGTGTGGTACCAATAACTTTATTTTGGTTCCATAATAAATAATTGAACATACAATCCATTCCCACGTATCCATTGAAGGAGAGAGGTGGAAGGAAGAGCACCCAAAGCAATTTTGAAAAACCGGCGCCTATGGTTACTTATGTATTTGGCGTAGTTTATCAACCTCCTTCTTCAGACTATAAAACGTTTGTAGATGAGCTAGAAATATCGTTTACTCTATGTACGTCCGTGTCTGATAGAATTTTTTGCCTGGGTGATGTAAATTTTAACTTATTTTCGAGATCTGACGTATCCGTATTATACTTTAACGAATTTCTTGAATGTCTTAATCTGAAACAACTAATCTCTGAACCAACGAGAATCACAGAGCAATCTGCATCCCTAATAGATGTTATCTTAAGTAGTGGCCCCTCATTGGTCAAGTCATCTGGGTTGAGGTTAATAATGAATTTGATCACGATATAGTTTATTGTACTCTTGCTGTAATATCACCCAAACAGACACCGATAATAAAAACATATCGCGATTTCAAATATTTTGACATTAATAAATTTTGCAAGGGCAACAAATATATCACACTCAAGATATTAACAATAAAGTTTCTGTCCTTAATAATAGCCTAAACGGTTTATTTAATGTACATGCTCCGTGGAAAACAGTTAAAATTACAAAAAAATTTGCTCCGTGGATAACGGATAATATTAAATTAATGATGAAGATGTGGGATGCTGCTAAACGTAAATATTTGAAATCTGAAAATCCAGTGCACTGGGAATATTACAAAACTCTTAGAAATTTTACTAGTAACAGTATAGTAAACGAAAAAAGGGCATACTTTGTGTACAAAACTAAAAACTGCAGTATAATACAAATTTGGAAAGACCTTCACTTATTTGACGCGTATCTATAATAATCGGGAATTTAATTTCGAAAGAATAACAGAAGAGGAAGTGGGCAGGATACTATATGAAATTAAAGTAATGCTATGGACGTTAAAGGTCTAAATATTAAAATGATTATGTATTGCTGTCCATTTTTACTTCAACCTTTAACTCATATTATAAATTTTTGCTTGAAGTATAATGTGTACCCTGATAGTTGGAAGCATGCCCTTCTTATTCCATTGCCGAAAGTAAACGAACCTGGGCATTAATCAGAGAACCAGACCTTAGGCCGATTAGTGTCTTGCCTACTTTCTCTAAAATAATTGAAGAAATTATGAATAAACAAATCAGATATTTTCTAAATACATTCAATTTGCTACCGGAATTTCAGTCAGGTTTTCGTAAATGTTATAGCTGCACTACTGCAATTGAATATGTAACAGATGACATACTCGAGGCTACATATAACGAAAAGTTAACAATTTTGGTTCTATTGGATTACAGTAAGGCATTTGACACTATTAATAAGGAATTATTACTTTTAATATTGCACTTTATAGGGTTCTCGTCAAATGTAATTGATTTAATTAAACATTATTTCAGTAATAGATCGCAAAGTGTCCAAATTAATGAACATATTTTATTCTTACGTAAGTAACATTGAAAAGGACGTGCCTCAGAGGTCGATTTTAGGACCTTTATTGTATACCATTTATACATAAAATTTCTATAAATCTGCTACCTATTGTAAAATGCACAGGTATGCCGATGATACTCAGCTTTATTATACATTTCAACCATCGGATTTTGACTCTGCCGTAAGTGGGGTTACGTATGATTTAAATAAACTTTATGAAACATCTGTACAGCACGAACTAAAATTAAATCCATCAAAATCGTGTGTTATTTTATTTGGCAGATCATCTAATTTTACGAATATTCAAAATTTGTTACGTATAACCATTAATTATATTGAAATCCCAGTAAATACACAAGCAAAAAATTAAGAATTGATAATTGACAATACTTTTAGATATCGGCCTCATATAAACAAATGTATTCAGAAAGCGTATTGAAATTTAAAATTCTTATATCCACCCAGATCTTATTTAAATATTTAAAATTCAGACAAAAATGCTCTGCGATTCTCTTGTATTATCCCAGTTTTCATATTGCTCTGAAATTATAGACCCTTGCTTAGATGTCGATACCAGAAGGGGCCTGGACACAACGCCCACTGGTCACAAACCCCGACTCAGAATTTGGTCATAACGCCCAACTCCGATTCTGGTCACAAAGCCCAACTTGGTCACAACGCCCAATTTTGATTTTGGTCACAACGCCCAACTTGGTCATAACGCTCAAAAACGATATTGGTCACAACGCCCAACTTGGTCACATCGCCCACCGACGCCTGTTATAGGAGAGAGCTATCGACGCCACTGAAACCACCGTTTTGGCCATAACGCCCAACTTCGATTTTGGTCACAACGCCCGACTTGGTCACAACGCCCAATTTCGATTTTGGTCAGAACGCCCAACTTGGTCACAACGCTCAGTTTCGATTTTGGTCAGAACGCCCAACTTGGTCACAACGCTCAGTTTCGATTTTGGTCACAACGCCCAACTTGGTCACAGCGCCCACTTTTGATTCTGGTCACAACGCCCAACTTGGTCATAACGCCCAAGTTTGATTTTGGTCACAACGCAACGCCCAACTTTGATTTTGGTCATATCGCTTAGGCGCCACAGAAAGTAAGAAAAATGTGTAACTAAAATGAATAATAATAAATTAAACTGTTAGGGTGAGGTAGCAACATTTTCAAATTCCCGTAAGTAGTATTAATATTATTTATTTTTTATAATAATTCAGTACCGTAGTGTGTTTCTAAATTCGGATTATAACATAAAGTTGTATTTTTTATATGGAAAACATAGTTAGCTGTGGCATTATGAGAAAGAGGATTTTTTCCCATTTCAGTGACATATATGTCACATGGAATCGATTTATTCATTTTCACTTCAGTAACAGTTCACAATTTTTAATATTTCGCCGTTTTCTAGTTGAAGGCTTCTGCCATTTAGAATATAAGTGATTAAACAAAGTTTTTGAGTTGTTACAATACCACCGTTTGATTGACAGAATTAATCACCTTTGATTGTTGCTTATAATATTATATGTATTGTCCTTCATACATCCATTTAGCAAAACAGTTTATTGTCCATTAAAACCTCTGCAGCTTCTCAAATTAAAAATGCATTATCAAAAATTTAAATATCGTACTTTATATACGAGGGAGGTTCAAACATATGAAAATGATTGAAAAATAAATACCCTTATTTTTCAAAATACACAAAAGTGTTAATTGGAAGTATTTGTTATAACATATCTATTAAAAATTATAATTGATTTTAAATTGTTATTTGGTCCGTTTGTTATTAAATTATTTAATACAAAAATGAAATTTGTTAGCACTAATTTCGAATCAGGTAATATCCTCGTTGATAAGTGAGGGGAAACTCAGGTTTGACAGTAGACGTTTATCGTATCCGCTGATAAGTTAACTTTGAAGTATTCCATTTGGTAATACACAGAGTAATAAGAAAAAACAGGAGAGACCAGAAAAATTGTTTTCGAAGCAAGTAACTGTGACTTTATATTTGACACCTACTTTTAATTCTTCTTCAAATAACATTTTTGTCTATTTTGGAAAATAAGGGTACTTTATTGTTGAACCATTTTCATATTTGGAACCTCCTCCATATACGAAAAAATATAGTTACATTTTGGAAAGTGAATTTTTAGTTTGAGATGTAGGAACTTGTATCAGGAATGAAACTTTCTGATAAATGGATGATAAAAAACTCCATGTGCTACAAATTTATGAGGGACGGTATATGTTATATTATACAGATTGGTGGTGGATAATGCGAACATAGACAGTCCATTGAGCTAGAATACAGTTTATGGGCTTTGTATGCGTTAGAAAGAAGTAGACATATATTATTTAAAATCTAGTATCCTAGAATTCAGTGTTTTCTAAAAACAAAACCTTTTGATTCTGCGGATGCTAGATGTTAATCGCATGTAGGTCTGTTTATGGCTAACGCATACAAAATTCGTAGACTGTATTCTAGCACATTTGATTACTTATGTTCACATTTTCCTCCACCAATCTGTATATTATGATATATTGTAGTGATATGAAGATGCTCGGTGTAATTTTAATTGATATGATAATTAATAAATAAACTCACTACAAATACTTTTGTTTTATTTAAATCAAATTTTGACTGATTAAAAGTAAATAAATAATTGTATAAATGAGTTCATTGATTGTAGTGTTTTGTCCATTATAGTAATTCGCACATCTGCAAGTGAAGTTATTTATGGCTAGCTTTCAGTAGCCATGAAGACTCAAATTTGCAAGTTAGGTTTACCGACATGTTCATATTTAAACTCCCGTGTTACGCCACTGGGCTGTGAAATTAAAAAGCAAGAACGCACAGACTCACTACGCTGTCAATTTATCTATCAACAAATTGAATTTTCGTGCGGTTCGTTTCTATGTATTTACAAGTTAATTCAAAGGCAAATCTATGAACAAATTATCAGGTAATTCGAATATCGCGCTTTATTAAGCGTCACTAGTGGTTTTTTGTTTTTAGATCGTTCGCGGCTTCCTTGGAATTCGATTGTTTTGAACGCGTCTTTTTATGTGAAAAAACATAATCTCAACTTATATTTTTACAGTTTCTGGACCTCATGCTCTTTTTTGAAGTATTGTAAGACTGGGATCGGCTTTCTCTTGTAGGACTCGTTCCTCATGGTAAGTTTCGAAACTCTAGCACGGATATTTGCTTTGCAACACTAACCTGACCGTTTTTTGGCTGCGGGAACTGGCTCGGAACAGCTTCTCCTGATGCTCGCTGCTGGAAGCGGAACCCTAGGATGCTGGAACTGCTGCAGTGTTCTCCTACACGGCGTGCGGACGTGGCGCTAACAAAATTTCAAACGTCTCATCTCAATTGTGCTCAAAATCTGATAATCGTAAACTTCTCGTCGTTGGCGAAGTGGTTCGGAAGGTGGTCGTCGATGAAAATAATTTTTAGGTGATGGATTTTCACACCCACATTCTCACATGTGCACTGGAGAGACAAATTAGACTGTCATGAAATAATTTTTATTCAATTGTTTCTCTCTCTGGTAGTTAACAATTGCCTATCTAAATTCATAATTGTGGATGTTAACCAAGTACAAATCATTTACTTATAAACTAAATTTTAACTTATATTATAAAACTGTACAAAATCTTAATTCTAAAATTATTGTTTGTTCACGTTCGTATTTAAACTAAGTTATAGCTCCACTCACTATGTTTTATTTGGATTGTTTGTTCACTTATGTCATTTCACTGACTCATTTTTTTAACACAAATCTCGTTCATTTCCTGTAGTGTGAATTTCTTGTATTTTATAATAGTTGTCTACTTTTCCCCATTCTTCAAATATTACCGTTCCATATTTGATAGCCTTATTCGATCTAGTATTGTGCTGTCTTTGCACCTTATTGAGAACATTCTGTCTTTCTTACCTTTATTTAAAAAGTTCATAGAACTGTACTTATTCAATTAAACTGGCATATAAATTTATTGAACACGCATGTAATAAAGCTTTTGGTGATAGATTTGTTGAATTTTGATTGCCTTTACTTTGCACCAACCTCTTAATTTATTCTAATTGATATTTCTGTGACTCTAATTTACGAATTGAATTCTGCCTTATTGCCATTTATTCTGAAGTAATTCCATTTAATATCGGCAATGCTTTACCAATGTAGTTATAAATAAAAATTTCTGATGTAACTTCTTGCAGTTACCTGACTTACCCCAGCTCTGTGCTTTATTGACTTGCTTTATTTATCTATGCTGCAAGCAGAGTTGAGTAACGGGCTAAGGGCCGGTTGCAGAAAGCAATGTTAAGTCTGGTGTTAGCTAACATCGCGTCAAAGTGAACAAAATCGCATCAAATTTTGTTTACTAATGTATTAGTTACCATAAGCATTTGAGATTTGATTCGTTTTTGTTCACTTTGACCAGATGTTAGCTAACACCAGACTTAACATTGCTTTCTGCAACCGGCCCTTAATAACATATCAATATATTACTGGAATGGGAAAAATCCTCTTACTCGTGATACCACATGTAACTATGGGTTCCATATACAAAAATACAACTTTATGGTATAACTCGAATTTCAGAACTTTTTTTGAATAACTGACTACCCACTGCATTGGTATCGAAAAAGTGCCAGAAGAACGTCAAATTACTTTTTAATCTATTTTTATAAATAAGTGAGATATGGTCACAAAACCAAAAATCGAAAAATTAAATTTTTGTTTATAATTCGAAAACAAAAGACGGTAGCCCATTTTGGTTGCCACCATTAAGTTTTTCTCGAAAAAATATCGATAATGGGGGTCCATTTTTCCATATCTCCTATACTTATCCAGATTCCCTATGAAAACATGGAAATTTCCCCAAGCTGTACAGTCTGCGACAGCGACCGCGTTTGTTCAGGAAAATAACTTTGAACCCGCTTAGTAAAAGAAACGATTAATAGCTATTGTAGGTATCGGAATGTTAAGAACTTGCTACCTCTTGTAATGTCTATGACGTACACAAAGTACACTGTGTTATTTCCTATGTTTTTTATTTACAAAAACCACAATAATTTATTCGGTAGTGATTAATAGTAATTTACGATACAAGTGCGTAAAGTTAGTCTTTATAGTCACGAGTGGGGCAGAGTTAAAACCCGAGTGAGCGAGCGTATTAAGCCCCGCGAGTGACTAAAGATGCTTTACGCATGTGTATCGTACCTACAATATTTTATCTACGGTAAAATGTACAAAACACGTAACTATAAGAAAAATATTTAAATGTAAATTGCAAACGGTCGTAATTTTGCGTGGTTAAAAATTTTAAAACCGTTGCTACTGACGACGTGCTGAACGAAATATTTTAAACACGTTGCTGCTGACGACGTAAACTAATGAAAACATGTTATTAAACAGTTGTTTTACAAACTTAAAATTGCCAACTAAAAGTCAAATTTACACTGTCGTAGATAAAGTAAATTTTATCCACTATTATCATTAAAGTGTTACTTTAGTACCGTGGCTTTAGTGGATAAAGCACTTGCAACTTTATAGGTAGGTGTTGGAAAGTAGTTATGTATGGTCCAATTGAATAAAGACTCATTTTATCCATAAGGGCAAAACTTTAGGTTACGAGAGATAAAGATTTGCTCAGATACAATACAGCTTTATAAATAGGCATTGGAAAAGAAAATTACTTCGCTACTATAGCCAAATTCTCCCGAGAAAATATATAGAAACAGGTAACAAAAACGTAAGTGTATCTAATAGCTATTTATGCAACAAGTGATAAAAGTTGATGTTTATGCACGAGACATGAAAATTATGAAACGAAGCCGAAGGCTGGTTTTATAACATGTCGAGTGCAATAACACTTTTAGCACGAGTTTGCATACAATATTTTTTCTACGACCTTAAATTTTCTGTTATCAATCCATAAATGTCGATTTAACAAAGCTTTGCATTTATGACAGTTACAATTTATGTCATAATAAAGAGATGGCCTTGACGCCCAGGTGAACGTTTGTGAAGAGAGTACTGTCAAAGTCAGTTATCAAAGGTAATTATGATAGTACACATCTGACTTTATTCATTAGATAACTCTTTAATTATTTAAAAAACACTTTACCTCTAACGCAAGAAGTAACTAGAATAACTTTACAACCTCACTTCCAGTTCGAAATTGTAGTTTTATCACCTCACTTCACTTTATAACACATGTGTTAAAAGTAAACAGCTGGTCTCATTTTAAACACGCTAAATTATAAAACGTCACTTTTAGTGAAAAAAGCTAGCGCTAAGAGACCCACTTTTAGTGGTGGTCGTAGAAAAAAATGTAAGCACCACTCCGCTGCCAACCGAGCTTATAAGAATATTACTGGACAAACGCTCCAAAAAACCGCGACTTTTTCCAGCAATTTCAACACTTTCGTCTACAATATATTTTTCAAAATGTATATTTGCCTAATATTTTTATTGACTTGCAACCCGACCACTTGAATCATGTTGCAATAAACATAATTGAAATTCAACAGTATTCAATTACCACATACATATATGGAAGTGTAAGGTCTGCACACTTACTTGGGTGCCTGCACGTCTTCAGCCATGAACTCCAATCTAGTGCGAAATATCTATGAAAATGTGCTTCAAACAAAGTTGGGCGTTATGACCAAAATCAAAGTTGAGCGTTGTGATCAAAATCAAGCTTGGGCGTTATGACGAAGTTGGGCTTTCTGACCAGAATCAAAAGTGGGCGTTGTGACCAAGTTGGGCGTGGTGACCAGAATTAAAGTTGGGCGTTGTGACCAAGTTGGGCGTTGTGACCAAAATCGAAATTGGGCGTTGTGACTAAGTTGGGCGTTCTGTCCAAAATCGAAATTGGGCGTTGTGACCAAGTTGGGAGTTGTGACCAAAATTGAAATTGGGCGTTGTGACCAAGTTGGGCGTTCTGCCCAATATCGAAATTGGGCGTTGTGACCAAGTTGGGCGTTGTGACCAAAATCGAAGTTGGGCGTTATGACCAAAAATGTGGTTTCAGTGGCGTCGATAGCTCTCTCCTATAACAGGCGTCGGTGGGCGTTGTGACCAAGTTGGGCATTGTGACCAATATCGTTTTTGGGCGTTATGACCAAGTTGGGCGTTGTGGCCAAAATAAAAATTGGGCGTTGTGACCAACTTGGGCTTTGTGACCAGAATCGAAGTTGGGAGTTATGACCAAATTCTGAGTTGCGGTTTGTGACTAGTGGGCGTTGTGTCATAGCCCCTCCTGCCCCTACCAGAAATAGATTGCAAAGGGTGCAAAATTCATGTTTGAGGTACGTTTACGGTATACGCAAATATGAGCACATTTCACATAAGTTGCAGGAAGCAAAGTGGCTTAATATCAAACATAGATGCTTATTACAAACTGCCTGTTTTTTTCATAAATTGATACTTTGTAAAACCCCACCATATCTCTATAATAAAATAACCTTTAGGAAGGACGTGCATAGTTTAAATTTGAGGTTTAGAGGTTTAATTACGCCACCCCAACACCGAACCGATTTGTTTGAAAGATCGTTTACATTCAATATCAATAAAATATATAATGAGTTACCATTATCATTCAAAACCCTTTCTGTTAAACAATTTCGAATAATAGCTATTTAAGTAACAAGGAATGTTAATAGGCGAGACATTCCCAGTTATCTTATTATATTTTTCCCGCTGCTTATCGAAATTTTCCTAGATTTTTGAAAAATCGTTTGGTTTGTCACCTGTCACCAGGATTAGTTTTCGTGAGTCGTGTTACCTGTGAGTGTCACATGTCACATAAACACTTGCAATTTATAAACAAAACGTCTAAATCTGCATCTTGCTTTGCTAATTTTATTATCGTAGGAACTTAATAATAATATTAAGTTCCGTTGTCAAGAAAGAGCAGCAAACAAATATAATCACCGACTTACATGTTTTGTTACTAAGGCTGTATCTCTGACTTACATGATCAGCAGCGGGAAAAGTTATTTAATTTATATCTAAAATCCCAAGAAACATGAGTGATCTAATTTAACAAACTTTTTAAATTTATAATAAACTTATTAATAAAACAAAAATTGTGAGTTTGCAAGAATTGCTCGGACTTGAAATGTATAGCCCTTTTCATTATATCCCCGCCTTGTCTCGTTGTGATTGTGCGCCTGCTCAAACAGTCAGCTGTTTCCCTATGCTAAAAGTGGGTCGGCCAAACAAACCAGGAATTGCATGTATAGTATTCCAACCAAAATTTGGAAAGCTATTTAAAATCCAGTACGCCATGAAAAGTGTAAGTCATGTCTAAGTTGGTTTCATACAATCAGTAAATAATATTCTAATGTCAATCAGCTTTCAAGTAATGACAGTTCATCTGCAAATTGTACATGTAGGTAACTGGTTTGTTAAGGTATTGTGACATTGTGCATGGTTTAAGTAGGTACTAGTTGAGTTTTTAAAACAGTATAGTGGCATAGAAAACGTTGAAAAACGTATATGTCTTCCAAACTTCTCAATGCATCTCTCAAATTTGAAGGTTATTATCGAAGTGTCACTGAATGACAATCAAACAGTAATTTTATGAATTAAACTACGAAGTGACTTACTGTTCTCAATGCTGGCCTGATTTTAAATATCTTTCCAATTTCTGGTTGGAATACTATACGTTTGTGTTCAAGACGCAGGATGGCTTTTTCTCTCGTGCACAAAAAAATTATATTAAATGAAAATGAAGTGCCAGGCGCAATGCTTGATAAGCGTAAGAGTGTCACGGCACATAATGTGCACCAGTTACGAAGATGGCTTTCCTGCAGAGGAAAGAATGTTAGTGGCAAGAAGGCTGAACTTTTGTCAAGGTAAGTTCAATATTTGTTTGTTGTTTTGTTCATTAAATGGCGATTAACGATATTTGAATGAATTATAAGAGGTCAGTTTACATTCTTTGTGATATTTGAGTGACCAGGGCTACTTTTTAAGTTTAGCAGTGCAGCTTTTATTGTACGATTTGGATCTTTTAGGTTATGTTTTGATGAAAATGAAATTTTAAAAATTAATATTATATATTAAGGTAAGTTGACGTTAGTCTTATTTTATATAGTGCAGGTGCTAAAGTATTGTCTCAGGTTACTCAAATCATAACACACAGTTGTTACGGTTACTACAAAAATATTTTTACATGTAATACTTACATAGTTATTAGTAGGCTTAATATTTCTATTACTATTTAGGATTTCTGAATGTATGGAGAATGGCCAAACAACTCTTGTAAGTTCGGTAGACAATGGGGTATGGTACAGAAGAAATAAATTCCACTGCAAAACCGTAACGGCTGTCACTTTTACATTCACCGAACACACAATGTTTTGTGGCGCCTTTAGGTACTGTGCTCATCATACTTGTTATTTAAACAACAAATAATGTAGTTGTGATAATTATTTAACGCACAACTGCCGTGAAATTGAATTTAAATCACTTTATATCTCAAAATACCAGCAATTATACACTGTCACTACAGTATTGCTGGTAGCCGTTGTCCGACTCGAATTTGGTATAGGGAGAATCTAGCGCATGCGCCACAGCGATTATTTACGATGAAAAGAGCTATTTGGAAACGACGGTCTGGTATTTGTATTTTGTGTTTGTCATGTGTATTGCTTAAACTTAAAAATTTAATTTATATTTGCATGGTTCCGATGAAAAACAGTTGTACTGATCTGGACCTTGAGATTTTGAAAATATTTGAATTTGTATATGGTTTTTTAATATATCGGTTTATTTTTAAAATAAAAATAATTATTATATTATTATTATCATTATTATTAATTGGTATGAACCGCATACTTTGAATTCAATCACATCGATGAAAATGTTTGAAAGGGAATAATTATAAGAGTAGAATAAAATAAGAATTTGGAGAAGACATAATTACAGATTAACGGAGCTATACATATGTAAATAAGACAGGGAAATTTAAAGTGGCAGTGTGAGACCAATGGGCCCAAGGAGAAGATAAAAATTGATATTAAAATAATGTTAAGACTAGTTTTGAAAGAAGGAAATCGACATAATACCATAAATAAACTGGATAGATAAAGTCCAAGCTAATTTGAAGGAGACAAGAGTCAGGAAAAAACCCATACAAGATAGGAAACGAACAGCATTAGGAATAGGTGAAGACAACACAGCAAACCAAATATGCTCAGAAAGCTCCGAGAAGTAACAAGTATATAAGCTGCATGCAATTTGGAAAGCTAAAAACCACCTAACCTAACCTTCGCCCTCGAGTCAGGAATTGCACCTCAGCAAAATAACGCATTTCTCTCCCTCATTGCAAAATCTACTATTTTAACACGTTAAAAAATGGCAAACTTCGCGTATTGATAGCGATGCGCGAATGTCCTCTTTTTTGACGGTTGTCGAAAAAAAATATATTTATAAAATTTTTCAAAATTTTACAAAAAGAGTTTCCCAAATATATTAGTGGAGTAGATCTGGGTTTGGAAACGAACTCTCTCTTTTTTTAAATTTTTGTTTGTGATTTCATAGAGTCGGGCTCCCTCTTTCAGATGATCACTATGGGAAGACTACCGGCGGTGCGAAGGGGGAGGGGGGAATTACCGTTCAAAGATATGGGGAAGCGGGTTTTTCGCGAATAACTCGCTGAGTTTTATCCCGATCGGAACAGTTTATATGAGATGAAATAAAGGACTCGCAAATACAAACAAAATGAAATTTAGTTGGCCGAAAACGATTCAGCGGTTCGCGAGATATTACGTTTTGAAGGTCGAAAAACTGCGCCCGGAATTTCGCCGCGGCGGGAACCTCCGAGGGCCGTATTCGCGTTTTTCGCGGGGAAGATATTGACCTAGCGACTTTATATTATTTTCTCTGTTAGGTAATCACAATCAAAATAGTTTGTCCAAATTTCAAGTTGCTAGGTCAATTAGGAGGGGAGGGGGAGGGACAACAATAAAAAAACTTTGATCGGGGCGAACTTTTTTATTTATTGGCCGGTCTGGGTCATACAAATTGGAAAATATTTGTTAATTTTTTCGCTACAAGATGAGTCAGGAGTGACCAAGATTTTCGCGAAAATGGGGAAGTGGCGGGCAATTTTCCGATTTCGAAAACCTTATTTCTTCATTTTCGCGATGGAGTGGCATCGAAGACAATTTTTTTCTGTCACCAGATTGCAATTTTTTTTCTTGAAAATAAGCCCCCTAAGAATCCGGTAGGACAATTATTAAGCGAGGGAGAGAGGTGAACGCGTTTTGCCTTGTAGAACGGCAAGGGATAGGGCTAGCGACTTCGGGCTGGGCTCATTCTCAAGGGTAATCAATTCCCTTTCACGGTTTTTTATTGCGAAGCGCTATCTTAATCAGGAGCTGCACGCGCGCGTGATATCTTTATCAGGAGTTCCCGCTCACCGGTACACACAGACGAGATGAGCGTGACTATTCCCCTCAGATAATATAAACCAATCCCATCAATCAATTTTCAAAATTTGAACCAATCAGAGTCGAATACAGCGAATATTTTGCACAAGTGCAATACCCGGGTATTTGCACAAGTGCAATATCGAGTATTTGCGGGAAGAAGAGCAAACCAGTTAGATACACAAGAAATTTCAGAAAGAAAATACAAAGGATGACATTTCTTCCGGGAATAGTCTTGCAATATTCCCCGCGTGCATTCTGTATTATTCGAGTATTTCTCTCGAACGCTTCTGAATATATAGAATGCACTAGGGATATAACTACTGAATATGTATTTGTAAGAAAGTAGAAAGAAGAGAGGGAGCGCTAGGCTCTGCCGCCGGCACCTCGCGCTCGCCGTGATAAACATATCACGCGCGCGTGCAGCCCCTGGTCAAGATAGCGCTTCAAGATACAAAAAACCATGAAAAAGAATTTATTACCCTTGAGAGTGAGCCCTGTCCAAATTCGTTAGCCCTATTCCTTGCCCTTCTAAAGGGAAAAACGCGTTCACCTCTCTTCCTCCCTTAATAATTGTCCTACCGGATTCTTAGGGGGCTTATTTTCAAGGGAAAAAAATTGAAATCTGGTGACAGAAAAAAAATGTCTTCTACTCCACTCCTTCATCGCGAAAATGAAGAAATAAGGTTTTCGAAATCGGAAAATTGCCCGCCATTTCCCCATTTTCGCGAAAATCTTGGTCACTCCTGACTCATCTTGTAGCGAAAAAATTAACAAATATTTTCCAATTTGGATGACCCGGATCGGCCAATAAATAAAAAAGTTCGCCCCGATCAAAGTTTTTTTATTGTTTTCCCTCCCCCTCCCTTCCTAATTGACCTAGCAACTTTAAATTTGGACAAACTATTTTGATTGTGATTACCTAACAG
Organism: Agriotes lineatus; assembly: GCA_940337035.1. NCBI lineage: Eukaryota > Metazoa > Arthropoda > Insecta > Coleoptera > Elateridae > Agriotes > Agriotes lineatus. Next base: position 73,103 of record CALNHX010005396.1, on the reverse strand, counting down.
GGGAAAAAATATAAAGTCGCTAGGTCAATATCTTCCCCGCGAAAAACGCGAACACGGCCTGCGGAGGGTTCCCGCCGCGGCGAAATTCCGGGCGCAGTTTTTCGACCTTCAAAACGCAATATCTCGCGAACCGCTGAATCGATTTCGACCAACCAAAGTTCATTTTGTTTGTATTTGCGAGTCCTTTATTTCATCTCATATAAACTGTTCCGATCGGGATAAAACTCAGCGAGTTATTCGCGAAAAACCCGCTTTCCCATATCTTTGAACGGTAATTCCCCCCCCCCCCCTTCGCACCTCCGGTAGTCTTCCCATAGTGATCATCTGAAAGAGGGACCCCGACTCTATAAACTCACAAATAAAAATTTTCGAAAAGAGAGAGTTCGTTTTTCGTTTTTTTTTTTCGCCAGATCTACTCCACTATATTACATCTTTCTAGATTTAAGATAAAACAAGTGTGTAGCTATAAAAAAAATGTTGCGTTCCGTCTGAGGCGCTTTTTTCTCGAATTTTCCAGAGCCAGTATATGTAGGAGAGTACCGCCACGTCCGCCATATTTATTCCTCTGAGATATGCGTCACGTTGAGGTTTGTAGCACAATTCTGTCAACGTGACGTTTGTTGGCAATCCAAAATTTTACTTAAAATTGGCAAGACTGTAGGTCTATGTCAAATTTGAGGTTAGGAGGTTAGTTTTTGCGTCAGTTTTGACACAAACTGGTGCAAAACATAACCTGCTAACCTCGAATTTGACATAGACCAACAGTCTTGCCAATTTCGAGTAAAATTAATGACATAACTCAATCAGTTATTGCTGATGAGAACAAAAATGGCGGCGATGGCGGCATTTTCCAGTGATTTTGAAGGATATACAGGGTGTTAATTAAGTACGTAGACAAACTTTAAGGAGTGGTTCCTTGATCAATTCTAAGATAAAAAGTTCATGCAAACATGGGGTCTAAACCGCTTCATTTTCGAGATACAGGGTGTTAAAATTTAAACAAAAATTTATTTATTTTCAAAAATCTGAAAAACGCCTAGAGGTATTGTAATGAAACTTGGTGTATCTTACTATTCCATAAAGTGGTATTGTTTGGTCAAAATAAATTTAATTTATTTCCACCAGTGGCGTGCATCGGGGCTACCTCAGTTACCTTATTTCAGAAAAATTAGGTACGCCACTGTTTTTTAGTCAATACGACAAGTTTTTTAGCTTTATCCATGGAAACTATACAAAAGATGTATCTTTTATTTTTTTTATTGAATAAACCTTTTGCGATAAAAATGGAAAAATCTATAACAGCAATTTCGTTCATTGGACGTTAATGGGACCTAAACGGCTTTGTTTTCAAAATACAGTTTAAAGAAGCTGTTAAAAAACGCTATTTAATAAAAAACAATCTTACAATAGCTACAAAACGTTTTTCTAAAAAACAGCGGGGTACCAGATTTTTCTAAAATAAGGTAACTGAGGTCGCCCCGATGCACGCCACTGGTGGAAATAAATTAACTTTTTTGAGCGAACAATGCCACTTTATGAAATACTAACCTACACCAAGTTTCATTAGAATACCTCTAGCCGTTTTCCAAATTTGCGAAAAAAATGTTTTTGTTTAAATTTCAACACCCTGTATCTTGAAAACGAAGCCGTTTAGACCGCTAGTTTGTATGAACTTTTTATCTTAGAATTGATCAAGGAATCACCCCTTAAAGTTTGTCTACGTACTTAATTAACACCCTGTAGATATAAACACAAGGTTCATCTAATGTGCCAACATAACGAAGACATACTTTTTTGCTATCATCTCTTTCTCAAGCAAAAGAATGTGTATGTATTTATCTTTGTTGCAGTTGCTTTGCCAACCCTGAAGCAAAAGCACCAAAATTGAAATTGTCATGATGTTATAGTTGTGACAGATATGTCAAACAGACACCAATGAGTCATGTATTTTTCAATTAATTTCAAAATAATGAGCACCCCATATGTACTTCAGAAAGTTTCTATGCGAATAGATTGAAAATTTTACGACATGATAGAGAGGGCAACATTATAGCTACAATTATTCGTAGTGAGGTTATGGGCACTGTTATTGGTTATATGCAAAGCTTTACGTTATTCTGTTAATTTGAGACTTGTGGAATTTTGTGGAGCAATGTGTGCATTGACTTTTCTAAAATGGAAAAAATAGAACACCGTGCACTGATTAAATACCTACCTGCACAAAAAGGACAAATTCATGAAGACATGGCAAACGTTTTGGGAACATCTTGTCCTCCATACACAATGGTCAAAAAGTGGGCAGCCAAATTGAAACAGGGGAAGAAACGGCATTGAAGATGATTCTCGCAGTGCAGGACCTGCTTCTGCTACCACTGAAGAAAACATCGATTTGATTCACGATACGGGCATGGCAGATCTGCAATTCAAGGTTCGAGAAATAGCAGAGGCTGTGGTCATATCCTATGAACGGGTTCAAAACATTTTAAGTAATGAGTTAGGGAAGTCAAAAGTTGTTGCGAGGTGGGCTTTTTGGCTTCTGATAATTGATTAGAAATGTGTTCGTTTTCAAACGTCGCTGCTCTGTTATGAGACTGATCCTAATAATTTTATTTAAAGATTTGTTATCTACCACCAATGACACATAGATTCACTATTATCAGCCTAACTCAAAGCAGCAGTCGAAACAGTGGAAGCATAAGGGCTCACCACCTCCCAAAAAAGCAATGGTGGTGCCGCCCTTTAGTAAAGTGATGGCTTTGGTTTTAGGGACGGGAAGGGAATATTGCTGGTGGATTCCTTTCTTAAGGATCAAACCATAACAGGACAATACTACTCTAACTTGTTACATCAACTTCGTGAAGAAATTAAAAGAAAGCAAACTGAAATGCTAACGAAACGTATCCTACACCATCAAAATGAAGCTTTGGCGTAAACATCAACAGTTGCGATGGGTGAAATTCATCGGTACGGTTTTGAATTGGCACTTCATGTTCCCTCAGACTTCCATCTATTTCTGAAGCTCAAAAACACCTAGGAGGGCAAACATTTTTGTCCACGGAAGAAGCTGTAGCAGCCATAACGGGGTATTTTAAAAACCAGGACGAAGCTTTATCAGACTGGGATCACAGCATAAAAGGGGATTATATTGAAAAATAAAGAAATAAATAAACTCCTGTGTTAGGCTGTGAAGTTTTCAATCTCTCTTGAATTTTTCAAGTTTTCCCGAGTTGGATTTTATAACGTTTTTCATTGAAAGGTTGTTGTGTCACACTAAAAAATTAAAAATAGTAATATGGCAATGCTTCAAATTAAAATATTTCCCAACGTTGCAATGAAATTAAAGATACTTCAGTAATGCTTATCGTGAATATATTTTGTACATGATACATAATATGTGGATATACATATAATAAAGCACAAAGCTGCTATTTAAATATCAAATTTATTTGAAATATGTTTTTGTTTATAAAAATAACAGGGATTTACTACATATACATACTTACAAACTACATATTCTAATTAAAACAAGTTTTGTATTTTTATAATTGGATAATATCAACTGAAGCATATTAATACAATTAAAAAACAATGCCATTATAAAAAATACTATTTAACAAAAATAGGAGGAAGAGCAAAAAATAGTAGTTCATTTATCTAGAACGAAAAGTGACATTTTAAAGGCCGAGGCATCAGCCAAGGACGGAATTACTTGCGAGGACCTTTAAAAACACTTTTCATTCGTGGTGAATACAACAGTTTATTTCATACTGCAAGTTTAATGAATTTTAAATAAAAAGTTGTAAATCGTTTCAAATTTAATGTTAGCAACTGACGTATAATTTTAAAGTACTTGAACTTGAATATTTTACTTTAATGTACAGTCGTGTTCAAATAAATCTGGGACAATGCTTTTTTCATATGTAGGTTCAGTTAAGAATTGAAGAATATCTCCATGGATTTCATGCTATCTGAAAGAGTTACATTAAACTTTAACACGTAATGAAATTTGTAACTCTTTCTGATAAGAAAAAATCCATGGGGACATTCTTCAATTCGTAACTCAACCTGCATGTGAAAAAAACACTGTCCCAGATTTATTTGCACACGACTGTACTAAGACTTGAATGTTCCATTTTTTGCACCGGAAGTAATCCAAAAAATGCCATTTTTGACATCAGTATGAAATACAGGAAATTAAGAGTTTTTCGAGTCTTTTTGGAACATTTACAATTTTTTTGCATACTTTGTATGCAATGTGCTATCAACATTTGGGAAAAACTGAAAATTTTCAAATGATAATATTTTATTAATGGACTTAGTTTTATTTAAACAAAATTACGAAAAGAAATGCTTTCTATAGTGACACAATCCTGAAAGGTTACCAAAAATGCCATGACTGTTTTTGGAAATATTCATAAAATTGCACCAATATATGCAAATGGTTCAGTTCATTTGTTCAGCAGTATATATTTGCAAACCCACATGGTGGCAGCTTCTATTTAAAAAAATATATAAATCGGCTTGGTGGAAGTCTCAAAATAGGTGCCGAAAGAAAACTTTTCACATGCTAAATATATAGATATGTATACTATCAAAAAAATATAGCAACTGGCACGGAACCTTAAAATTTTAGCGCAGGTAGGTTTGTATATACCTACTCCCCCACTGTACACAATTCGGTTGGTCTTGTGAGTTAGGATCAAACGGCATTGATTCATTTAACCTGCGTATCAACACATGGTTACTATTTAAAATGGAAAACTCCACCTTCAATGCTGCACGAAGATAACTTTTTCTGAAGTTCTGTGCCGGTTGCTATAGAAAACATGTATGTACCAGTGCCTTCATAGTAAACTAAGCGGTGAAAATATCAAAATACCCTAATTTTCGAAAATGTTGGTTGTGCCTTGTTTTCTTCTAATTATTGTTTCAGTATCGCAGATTTTTTTTTCTGAGCAAGACCCATATTCTCATCCCATTCCTCAATCTGGTTCGATTTATTGCTTTATGAGCTTTGTTTAAAGGTGCCATCTTAACTTGTCGTTAAAATTTTCAGTGTCATATGACAGGAGCTTGTTTGAATTTGTCACCATAAAGAAAGATATGAATGTGTATGAAGAAGTTAGAAGATTAGAAAATGTGTAAGTTCTCGTAGATCTTTATGTTGAAAGTTCGTAACATAGTTGATTTTTTTACTGTTTACTGTTCTATCTGTACTATTTTTTCTGTCAAGAATGAGAAAGTATAACAGAGTTCTAGATTGACTTCAAAAATTTAGTTTTCTTAGGAAAAAGTTAGTTTTGTTATTTTTAACCAAACTCCATAGTTGAGCTTTTCTTCAGTTTTGTAACAACTTTGTTAAATAAAATTTTTCATAAAAGTTAAAAATAAGAGTCAGTACTTTGCTTAAGATCTCCTGATTTGTCCCCAAATATATATTTTTTTTTTGGGCCACATACAATTTATACCCATCAGCATCAAAGAGATAACAACGTGGATGAGCTCTGAATAAAACTTCTTGAAGCCTCTCAAAATATCACTCTTGCGATGTTAAGAGAAATTAGACCAGAATTTTATGATCGCCTGGGATATTGTCTGGCTCAACAAGATGTTTTGGAACATTTAATAAAATGAACTTAGCTATTTGTTATTCATTAGGTTAATACTAGCCGTCCAGTGAGACAAATGTCTCATTTAACGCGCCTTCAAACCTCGATCGGTTAGGCAACCACCCAGACCTGGAAGGTGTCAAAGTGGTTGCCTAACCGATCGAGGATTTAAGGCGCAGAGGGTCGCAGCTACGTTTGGCGGCCGAACCAGTTTTTATTTAATACGCGTTCTATTTGAAAAACGGTCTTTTTGTGATTTCTCGAAAACCGGAAGTGTCACGTGACTGAAATTCGGTTCCTGACCTGACATGACCATTCCAAACATATAACTTTAATAACTTTTTTCTCTATCTCTTACGGTTTGGCTGCTGAAACAGCGTCCCGGACAAAACAGCGTCCCGGACAAAACAGCGTCCCGGACAAAACAGCGTCCCAGACAGACACGTCTATTAGATAAAGGATTGTGTTTGTTAGAATTTAAGTATAATTTGTATCGTGTAACTATTTTTGACTTTGATTCCGTATTTTATTACAAAATCAGTTAAATCTAGAAATTACTAATTATTTTCCGTTGCTTAGTGAATTAAAATATTTGGTTCGGCTAAGCAAAAAATGAGAGTAGTAACTAAGCGCCAAGTAATGCATTGAAATGCTCGTATTAAAAATTTCTGGGGACAACACATATATCCCCCGCAGACCTCGGTGGAATATAAACTGCACCCACTATAAGATAAGTTGACTGACAGGAAATTTTTACAAACAAGTGTTTAACATTAGTGTTAGTAACATAAATACAGCTACTGCAGAGATGGTTCCGAACAGCTATCAAAACACCACTACCTCTACTAAAAACACTAGTTTCACTATTCCGATCCTTCCTGAACACAGTGTAGTTCGAGAGTCCCATTTCATTATCAGAAATGTCACTCTGCAACCATGCCTCAGTAAAAATTATTAAATCATAATCATTATTGGTAGTTACTGCAATTTGTAACTGTAATTTGGTCCGAAGGCCATGAGTATTTTGATAGTACACAGTTAGTAGTTTTTTGAGTTACTACGGGAAGTGGCATCCACAATTGTAGGAGCACCATTTAGGTACTTGATTGTTTTATTAGTAACCCCTTCCTTATTAAACCGCTCAATTTTAGCCTTATTTTTTTTTAAAGTAATCTGTTTGCGCTAGAGTCTGATCAGATTTAATTTGCACATTAAGCACTGCAATTTTATTTTTGTTTCTTCAAATATTTTTTGCTTCACAAGAATTCAGAATAACTTCTAAACGACGTAGGTATTATACTATATCAAATTTTCCTAACCTAAAAAGTTTCAAGTTATAAGTATCCACTTCGATATCTCAACAGTTCTTTGACTGAGTTTTTGTCTACGTGGGCTTTTTCTAATAATAATAATAATAATAATTTATTCACCTATTACATACAATAAATTAGTACAAGGTATAGTCGGTCGTATAATGTGTAAGAACATGCATGCATTATTACAAATTTAAAAATTCATCTATATTATATAGTGAAGAAGTACATAAGTATCTACTTACAGCGGTCTTATATTTATGTAAGTGTGAAATTATTTTTATTTGATTGGGCAATTTATTAAATAACCGAATCATATTGACGGTATGCCTTCTTGATGTTGAGTCCAATCTGTGACTGGGAATTGCAATATTTAAGTGACGAACATTATAATGATTTGTGTCATTACCAGAAAAATGATTCCAATTTTTTTTAACATATAAAACACAATTTAAAATATAGAGTGCCGTGACCGTCAATATGTTTTTTAGGCGGAATGTCTCCCTGCAGCTGTGGTTAAACGGCAACCAATGCATCTTGCGAATTATTCTTTTTTGCATTACCAAGACTTCATTCATTTTATGGGAATTTCCCCAACATATAATGCCGTAGCTCAGAGTCGCTTGAACGTGAGAAAAATAAAACATTCTTAGACAGGAGTCAGTTACAGCGTTTCTTAATTGGGAAATTATAAAACAGCATTTCGTTAGCTTATTAATGATATAATCAATATGATCATACCATTTCAATCGACTATCTATATAAATACCTAACAGTTTGGTTTTTTCAACATTTTTTATTGTCGTACCGTTACTCACAACTAATAAGCTGTAATCAACCTCTTTAAGCCCAAAATTAATTATTTCAGTTTTGTTGCTATTTAGGATAAGACCATTATCATTGCAGTAATTTTCAAAGGTGTTACAACATTCCTTAGCATTTATGACAAGATCAGATACAGCCACGGAAGACAATCCTGCCGAAGTATCATCAGCATATACAGACAAATTGGTTTTGGCGTTGCTGACCCAATAAGTAATATCATTAAAGTACGCAATAAACAATAAAGGGTCAAGGATACTGCCTTGCGGGACTCCAGTTTTTATGTTAATCGTATTAGACAAGTGCTTTGTACCATTATCAAATACGCGTACTTGCTGAGTTCGGTTACTGAGATAATCTTTGATCCAGCTTAAGGCAGGTCCTCTGACCCCATATTTTTCTATTTTGACAAGTAAGAGATTGTGATTTAGCGTTTCAAACGCCCTGCTTAAATCGAACGTTATACAAGTACATTTCAATCTATTCTCTAAACAATTTACAACAAAAGATACAACATCCAAAAGAGCGTCTTGTGTTGCGTAACCCTTCCTATATCCAAACTGATATTTGGCGAATAAGTTATGTTTGTTGAAAAATGAATACAATCTATCATGAAATGCACGTTCAAAGATTTTGCTAAAAACAGATTGCAACGATACGGGCCTGTAGTTGTTAATTTTGCTACGCTCCCCCTTTTTATAAATGGGTACAACTACAGAAGATTTCAACGCTGCGGGAAAACAGCCTTGCTGAAAAGATTGGTTAATCAAATCCGATAAAGGATTGTCGATTATATCATGCACGTATTTAAGAATAGAGCACGGAATTTCGTCTACGCCAGAACTATGTTTATTTGAAACAGACAAAATAATTTGACTTGTTTCCCGAGGTGTTACTGGAGTCAAAAATAATGTATGAGGGAGTGCTTCAATAGGAGAACATATGACCGGAACAGTATTCGATACAAGGTCTTTAACAGATCTAATAAAAAAGCTATTGAAAGCTTCGGCTGCAGGTACTCCAGTTACTGCGTTACCGCCAGAAGTAATAAATTTTTTAGGTAAGTATTCTTTACCCAAGGTAGTTTCCTGCTTTATTAGTTGCCATGCAACTTTAGATTTGTTGTTAGACTCACTTAAAATTCTACTGTTATGTGCTCTTTTGGCCTCAATAATATCATTTTTATAAATATTCTTTAGACGCTTATATTTAGCAAGTAATGTTTGGTCGCCAAATTTTTTAAACATACTGTACAATTCGCCTAGTCTAATGCGGGTATGAATAATATGACTAGTCATCCAAGGTTTACGGCTAACTTGTGTCTTAGTAATTTTTTTTGAATAGGAGTTACCATGAGGTTCTTGAACGTTGAAAAGTATAACATTTTTAGCTCGCTGTTGACGTTAAAACATTTCTGAGATCAAAGCCTTGTTGTGACCCATATCCAGCTTATTTGCACATTCATGACATATTGTCACCATTGATCAAATTTACTCTCAAGTAGCTGCACTTTCTTAATTAACTCTGGTACACGAAAAACACCAACCTTACGTGGTTCACAAAAGATTAGCAGTTTTCTCTTACGTAACTTTAAACATCTTATTTCGGTTTCGGATATTTCTCCACACTTTTTGCACAGCTCTCTTTTACAGCCATCACATGGGAATAGTTGATCATCTTCTTTATCGCATTTAAAGCAAAATTTAGTCATACTGAAATTAGTAAACAGCCGACTTCTTTAAGGTTATGCGTTCACACCTAAAAATGTGAGTTTGACAATTTCTTGTTCATAACAAGGTGCAATAATCAACATACGTTTTTGAAAAACAAAAATAAGCATGATGTGTTCTATATCTAGGTTGCTGTGCTAGTAACTGCCAGAAAGATAGAGTATATTCATATTCTGTATTACAGAAGAAGATAGCACGAAAAAGGGATGTTACACATCTTGGCATATAAACGTATGTAATTTTAAATCCTGTACTTGTATCTAATATGTCATTCAAAATCACTGGCATTTTCACTGATCAAAGAATGGCGGTACTCTCCTATATACACTGGCTCTGGGATTTTCATTTCTCAAAACCCGGAAATGGATTTTTTAAAGTTGGCACCGCTATGGCAACAAAAGCGCGTAAGCAACATCGCTATTTTGTGCGGCGTGTAAGCGCGAAATATAGAAGATCGGAAGACGCCACAGGTTTAATGCGAGTTCATAATTGTTATAAGTGAGTACCCTATCAAATATGGTGTAGCGAAAATGTATTGCCAAAACGGGCGTCGCGCGTATTTGGAATAAAATTTGCAAGTGCGTCGTTTGCACGGCTTGATTTGACAGATGACATTCCAAGGTAGGCTTTTTAAAATGTTTATGTAGAATGAGCACAAAAACGTGTTAAATTAGCGTTACCGCGATCTTATTACGTTATCAAACGCCGCGTGAATGACCAGGGCCGGCGGTTGACGTGGGTAGTATGGGTTAGGGATGGGCACGTGACGTGAAAACAGTCGTGTCACGTCGGGTCACGGCGTGTCACGTCGTAAACTATATTTGAAAATCGCGACGTGAACGTGAGTGAACGTGAATGAAAATTTCCAGGGCGTGATTCACGTTTCACGTTAATTTCACGTTAAATATTTAGTAACGAATTAAAAACTGCAGGGTTCCCCGGGTGAACCTATTTTTAGAAAAGTAATGTTTCGTTTTGTATACTCGACTGAACACTGAAAATGTTGATTACGTTTTATTTTTAAACCAATTTATTGTGTAGATGTGTAGATCAACTTATTATTCTAATAAAAGTAATGTTTTGTTTTGTATACTCGCCCTAACGCTGAAAATCTTGATCTTTGTACATAAAAGTACTTTTAAACCTACGAATTAAAAGTGTTGCCTAGCAACATATACTTTCTATACTCATACCAATCAGGGAAACGTCAATTCCAATGACAGCTTTTGGTATTAAAAGTAATGCCTTTGAAGACAGCTGCAAATAATGTATGTAGGGTTTTTTTCATTGATTTTAAATTTGAACATTCTGTTCTATCTGAATTTAAATTTTGAAATAAAAGCTGAGTGTCACGGCGTGAGTGGCGTGTCACGCCGTGAACGTGAGTGAACGTGAGCGTGAACGTGCGTGAACGTGAGTGTTTAAAGCAAGCGTGAGACGTGCGTGATGTGAGTGAAAACTCACTCACGCGCCCATCTCTAGTATGGGTAGTACTACCCACTCGAAAATATCCGTGTGGGTAATTACCCACTCGAAACGGTACCGGGATCTTCTTGTTCTAATGAATAAAGTTTTTTAGTTTTAAGATCGACTATGGCCCAGAATCGGCTAAACCACGTTGCTATTTTGCATTCCTACCCGGATTCAGTTGATGTGCTCGATTTAGAAACTTTAATGGATGAATTTATTGTTTGTAATAGAAAACGAACGTATTGTTTCGCTTTACGAACATGCTTTATTTGTATTTTTAAACGAAAGCAAATAAATTGAACTTTGTGACATCTCAAAGTATATTTTTAGCAATTTTTGATAGTAACTCTGTATCCCTCATCCTTTCATATGAGTTTATTGTGTAAAATCGCTTGGAACTCTCCGTTTCAAATGTAAAAGTTTGTGTTTGTTTAAAATATTTTTGAAAATGTCTCGTTGCATTCCTTCATGTGGAAATAGAGATAGGAAAAATGTCTTCCATCATGAATTTCCATCAAATATGGTAAATTTTTGCGGCTGGATAAAGGTTATCACCTAAAGGGAAAATGTGTGATCTGTTAGATGTTATCAACACCGACATTCGGCTAGCTGGCAGCCTTCTTAAGCATGAAGTTTTTGTTAATCAACGCAGGCCACAGTTGATACCAGTAATAGAGTTTAAGTGGTAACGTAACCCTACGAGCTTGTATTTTAAGACATCTAAGAGTGTTATGATTAATATCATCCTGGTGTGTGCAATAGTTTATTGGTTGCAGTATGGTAACGGCTGCAGTAAAGGACTATTACTGTACAGATACAGTTATGACTTAGTTACCAGCCGACTTTTGTATATGTAAACAAAGGCTTAATATCCTGAAACCAATAAATATTCATTATAATAAATGTGTATTAACAGCAAGGCACGGTGTACTAAAGTACGTTTTTTTTCTATAATAACTGTCAAAGTGTTACAATGCTGGTAGATATGTGATTAAAACTTTTTCAAAATTATGGTTATGTGTCAATTTTGAATGCCAAAGTTTCTTAATTTGAACTATTGACAAATTTCTTTTTACTTCCTTTTACAATAAAGGAAGTATTGGATTCACCCGCAAAAATTCGAAATTGAGTTTTCAACAGACCTTTACGTTTTCGAGTCCCCTAATCCCAAAAAACTTTTTTTTTATTCGTCTATCTGTGTGGCTGTGGGTCTGTATGTATGTCCGTCTGTCTGTCTGTGTGTCTGTCTGTGAACAGAATATCTCAAAAACGGAAAAAGGTATGGCGTTGAAACTTCATATATAAGTTTTGTGTACTATGTAGATGCTACAGCAAGCTTTTGAAGAAAATCGCATACCCGGAAGTAGGTGTTTACTCTTGTAATTTTTCAGTTTTTTTTCGATTTTTTCAAAAACGGCTCTAACGATTTTTTTTAAACTTTACATTTTTATTACATTTTTAATGTGTATTGATGTGAGATAGGTGATTTTCCAGTTGAATACTTCTAAAATGGGTTTCTTTTGTTTGTTTTTTCTATTTTTTTATTAACTCCTATTTTAAATAGAACATCCGGTATATTATTACATTTTTGAATTCAACTTAAAATTCTAGAGAAAATTTGTCTCTTGCACTAACACTCTATTTTGTACCGTTTTTGTAAAATTTGTAATTTTTGAAAATTTTTGACAAATGCTTAAAAATTTAAAATTAAATTTTTGGCTAATTATAAAATCACTGTAAAAGGAAGTTGTGTGCGTGTATCACACCAGATTTTATTAACATGGAATCATCATCATCATCAATGAAATCGGATAAAAACAGAAATCCAAGAAATATTTTAAATGCAAAAATGAAGCAAGCTATAGTAAATTATGACATATCTGTCAAAATGACAATATTTTTTTAGTGGAAGAAAAGAACTAAAAATCTATGTACCAGCGCCATTAAAAAAAACTAGGGACCCTGCAGGAATGCAACTTATCCCCTCGAAAGTTGACCTTGAAAATTATTATAGAAAAAAATGGACTTTACGTTTTTTGATTTGTGCGTCAGTTGGTTCTGTTTTGGTTTAAACAAAACATCTACAAGTTTATGTTTTTAGCTGTAAGATGTCATTCTATTTAGTTGCTGCCCATACAATAAAACTGGTCAAATCAGTATTAGTATTCTCCAAATTAGTGTGTTAGTTTGCAACCATTTTCAGTTTCAAATCGCCAGCGAATTTTTAGTCCACAGTATTAATTGTTTGCTATCATTTGACTTCGCAAGCATTGTGCTCGGCCAGCCTCTATCGCAAGAAACTAACGTCTTCTATTTACAGCTATCCCCAGGGCGAGACGGCTCTGACCCGGACATGGAGCCTTCGGCCTCCCTGTCACAGAACTGCGAACCGACGCCTCCGCTGCAGCACCACCGATCCAAGAGCAATTCCTTTCTGCCGCACGTCGATGGAGAGTCACCCCGGCACCCCAGGCACTACCCTGATGCAGCCCTCACCTTCGGCCTCGTGACCTAGACCCCATCCGCAGCGGCATGCCGGGGAGCCTAGTGCATACAGGCCCTCGCCCACCATGCAGCAGCGGATCAAGGCCCTCGGCGTGCCCACTCCACTTGCCACGTCCAGCCCCGTGCGAAAGTATGTCGATGTGATCCTTGTAATGCTCCGGCTAACAGCATGTGATTTTTTGGTATGGTTTGGGTACTAGAATTGATGATTAGGGGAGGTGAACAGAGAGTTGCTATGTAGTGTGTTTCATCTTATACTTTCAGACCCTGGTACAGAGTGATTTTTAAAAACTGAATTGTAGCAGGCACTGGATAGCCAAATCAGTTGGCAGTACTGAAGTGCATTGTCAGTCTATGTCAAATTCGAGGTAAGTAAGTTAGGTTGCGTTTGTCATTTGACACACACTGACTCAAAACTTTACCTGCAAATCTCGAATTTGACATAGACTAACAGTGCACTTCAGTACTGCCAACTGATTCAGGCTATCCAGGGCCTGCTGCAATTCAGTTTTAAAAAATCACTGTATCTTCCTTATTTATTTATTGTCTGATCGATTTAAAATGTTGGTCAATTATAGTATGCTTTAATAGTATATTATTATATGAGCGATTATGACAGCCATTATTCACGAAGATGACATTTGCGCCACAAGCCGAAGGTGCGTGGTGCAAGTCATCTGAGTGAATAATGGCCATAATCGCGAATATAATACGATATTTTATCTACTCCAATGCAATAGGAGTCTTGTGTTCATATTTCCCAATTATGACATTTGTGACAGCTGTTAACTTCAAAAGTCGTTGAATAATAAGAATGAATTTTGTGATTGGCTACAACCTATTGAGTAATGAAAATATAATTTTCTGATTGGTTGCAACTTGCAAACTATTGAATAATGAAAATAGAATTTTATGATTGGCTGCAAACTGTGAATTATGAATGGTCATTGTACAGTAGGAGTAGATAAAAAGATTTTTACAATTTTTAAGTGATTATAGTGTAAAGCAGTAGTCTACTACTAATCACAAATAATTGCAAAAAATTTAAAAATTATAGTAGACCCGAGTTTTATCGAAAAAAGTGTCTAAGAAAGATACTCAGAATCACAGAAATAGTTGAAATCCAAATTTTAATGGAAAAATTTTTCATCATCTAAATACAATTTCTACTTTTTCAACAATGGTTAGGTGTATTCCAGTAATTATTTGTAATGTAATGTATAGTCCGACTTTTTATTGTAGAAACAGAGTAGACTGTGGTTTGAAATTAATTTAACAGTGTTTGGAAAATTTAGGTTTAGAAAAATTTCTAAATTATTGACATAGTAATGATAATGGTACATAATTAATAAAAATTCACCAATATTTTTTTGAAAATCTTGAGAACTGATGCAACAACCACAAATTAGAATGCAAATAATAACATTTATTTTTCGGTTAAACAAAAATGCTATAAATAATACAAATTATATTCTGAATAATTAAAAAAAAGGCATTACAAAAATTTTACGGCATAATTAACATCTTTTATGATTAGATGAACTAAGAGCTCTGAAACTTCTTTGTGGCGCTTCAATAATCATGCTATTTTTTGGGTATTTCGCCACACTACAAAATGAAAAATATTAAAACATGAACGTTTCGGAAGACATATCTACTTCCGTTATCAACATTAACTAATTAACTTAAAAATCAACAAGGAGAACTTAGCTTATTTTATTGGAGATCTAGAAGAATGTGACTAACCTCTCCAATAAACAGGGTGACACTGACAGCCGATTACTTGATTACATCTTTAAGAATGGGTAGCCAACTATTATTTAAATCGGACTACGGACTACGTAAAATATGAAGATTTATCTTAATTTACATATGTACAAGTAATGTACTTTATTAGGCTAATACTCTGCTTCAAAATAAAATAATATACATTTGCTAATACCAATAGAGTGTTTGTATTGATTTGAATGATATTTGCTAACGTGCGTTAAAAAAAAAGTTATTGAGAGGGCTCTGAACTAGACTTTGTCTTACGACTGCATGTCGGTGATTATTACCTCGTTCTACCCAGAATTCAGCGCGCTGAGTCACTTGAGTTGTCAATTGTCAAAGTGAGGTTGTGTGCATATGCAATCCATAAAATAAGTTACGACATGACTTTCAAAAATTACTGTTTGACACAAGGCCACTTGATACCGGGTTTTTTTAAACGCACTTACAACACTTCATTCGGGTATAAGTCACCTTTTGAGATCTTACTAATTATAATGGTGGGTAAATTTGATTATCACCCACATGTACTATAACGAACTATTATGTGCGACTGTATCATAAAAGTACGGTTTATGACATATAGTCTGTTCAGTGAACATAAAAACACAAAGTGGCCTTTGATTTCCAAAATTTCATGAGTGTACTTCTAAAATTTATCTCTGTCTAGGAATGTACTTACAAAAGTTACTAAAACAAATAGGTTAAGGGTGTGACATTGACTTAGCATCTGTCATAACTGTTATAAGTAATTACTTTTAGGGATGTTATACAAATACTGTGTTGGATACTATTGACGTTGCATTTATTAATAGGTATTTTTAGTACATTTTATAGAAGTTCAGGCGAGAATTTCCAGAAAAATGTCTACTTTGACACTGAAATAATGAGATATATTAATTGTCATTGAATGTCATTTTTAAATTCAAGCCAGCCTTTATGCAGGTGTGAAAACTTTTGCAAAACCAAATACAGAATCCCCAGTACAAAAATTGTATGCATATGCCAACTTCGAAAAAACTAAAATGTTTTTGTGTTTACTGAATGGCCTATAGTTTTACATGAAGTAGCTCTTTATAGTGCTAGTAAACTAAAGTTATGTTACTTTATTTTACTAGAACCTTTACATAAGTTGTCAGTGTCAAAATAAATGCTTGTCAATATTCATCAAGGCACTCTAATGTCAAATATTTTTCTGTCACAGAATAGACGTCCAACATAAACTTTTATATACAACTCGTACATAATCTGACTTTATTGACCTCACTCGGCCACAAAATAGACTCGTCAGATAAAGTTCTACATTATGTACTTGTTATATAAATAGCTATTATCTTACAGTAGCGTCTGTTGATGTACTTTATGTAATCGTTATCAGCGATTTAACAGCTATGCAATGGTGATATAGGATATTGTTTTTGTTTTAACTTATTTGACAAAATCCCCATTCAATTCAGTTGGTACCATTTTTGAACTTTTTTGTACAAAAACTGCTACTGTAATTAAAACGCCGATTTCACACCTGAGTAAAGTGCCATTATACACTGGGGAGAACTGCTACACATTAGAGCTGTGTCGTTCGTGAACGATTCGGCTCTATGAACCGACTCCGTAGCGTGAGTCATGAGATCCGGATCGCGCTATTTGAAAGATTCAATTCCTGAATCACTTTTCACATTTGAGTCTAGATTCAAAAAGGCATTCAGATAATGGAATAAACGAACCGATCTCTTTTCACGTGGTGAGTTGTAAATCGTTCATTTGAAATATCAATTTGTATTTCGTTCAAGTTAAGTGTATGTGACTCGGTCTGGGAATATAATACGTCGTCTCGCACATCAGGCGATAAGGTATTGCGGCGGTCGCCGACAGTGAAAGTAAAGTTATTAAAGGCCATTCATTTTGCATCAAATATGCTGTCCAGCAATCACATGTTTTTAGTAGTGCCTGGAATTGTTTGCTGAATATCAAATTGACACACGAACTCAGTACGAGCTGCATTTTATTATTTGAAAATATTGGTAAAATATGTTGTAGGTGTATACACTTCGAACAGGACTAAAATTAAATACTAGGTGCATTTTTAGTAACGGAAGTTTTTATGTATGAAGTACAATGTGCATTCATTCATTATCTTAGCCTTTTTTAATCATTTACCTTTCTCCCGCGCGGTATGAGTGGTTCGCGACAATTTATATAGGGCGATTAAATAAATTTCAGATCGAGATGGCAAATGTTACATTATGTTAATATGGAGCCACGGCAAAGTAAACATGAAATTTATTTGATCACTCGATATTGCCGAAAAAACTAATATAACTGCTCTCGGGGGCGGCCTTTGCCTTTGCCGCTTGCTTATCAGTTAACAGATTAACACTCGATACTTGTGGGTGAGTGTGCGACTGTCAATGTGCTGTGCAGTCTGCAGGCAATTCGGGCAAACGATTCGTTTCATTCGGTCCCATTCTGACACGTTAGCAATGTATCAGTAGAACAAATGAAATGAATCTTTGGAGCCGAATCACTGAACCGGATCCCACAACTGAACAAGATTCAAAGAGCCAAATCTCAAAAATGAATCGCTTTGCCCAGCTCTACTACACATGCGCTTGCATGTACGTGCGTCAAAAACCTTTCACTAGTGTATAATGACTTATGTCACTCACTTATAATATAACGTATATTGCATTCGCGATCTTTATGGATGAGGGTTGGCCATGACAGTTTCCCCAATTTAGCTGTGTAAAATTACTTTTTTGTCTTTAAACGAAGTTTACATTTTAGGTTGCCGGGGTCGGTAGCTCAGTGGTAAGCATCCTGACTACTGATCTAAGAGTCGCGAGTTCGATTCCCGGTCCCGGTGACAGTGGCGGTGCAAGAGCACTTTGGGCCCCTAAGCAAATATAAAAATGTGCCCCTCCCCCGTGTAAAAGATTTATATACCTAATGAATTGTATATTTACAATTAGTATACAAAGTAAACGTTTAACAAAAAATAAAATAGCATCCTGTTATAACCAACAGAAATAGAGTAGATAATGCCAAACATTTAACACATTTTATAACTAGCATATCTAAACAAAAACAAAATATTAATTAAAAATATAACACTAAATAAAATCTTCAAATACAAAGAAAACTGATGAATAAATATCTACCTAGATAACACTAGTAAAATAAAATAATATTCAGGTAAAATCCTAAGAACCCACGTTAAAATAGCTAACAAATACTTAGTATTTATTTGTATCATTAATGTCTGTAAAACGCCGTGAAAATAAATTGATCAGAAATAAAAAAATCTGGTGTGATACACTCACACAACTTCCTTTTACAGTGATCTTATAATTAGTCAAAAATTTAACTTTTAATTTTTAAGCATTTTCAAAAATTTTCAAAAATTACGAATTCTACAAAAACGGTACAAAATAGAGCGTTAGTTGAAGAGACAAATTTTCTCTAAAATCTTAAGCAGAATTCAAAAATGTAATAATATACCGGGTGTTCTGTTTAAAATAGGAGTTAATAAAAAAAATAGAAAAAAAAACAAAAGAAACCCACTTTAGAAGTTTTCAACTGGAAAATCACCTATCTCACGTCAATGCACATTAAAAATGTAATAAAAATGTAAAGTTTGAAAAAAATCGTTAGAGCCGTTTTTGAAAAAATTGAAAAAAACTGAAAAATCACAAGAGTAAACACCTACTTCCGGTTATGCGATTTTCTTCAAAAGCTTGCTGTCTCATCTACATAGTACACAAAACTTATATATGAAGTTTCAACGCCATACCTCTTTTCGTTTTTGAGATATTCTGTTCACAGACACACAGACAGACACACAGACAGACACACAGACCAATGAAAAAAAATATGTTTTTTGGGATCAGGGGACTCTAAAACGTGAAGATCTGTTGAAAACTCAATTTCGAATTTTTGGGGTGAATCCAATACTTCCTTTATCGTAAAAGGAAGTAAAAATGTATCTTTCTGGCCTTATTGACAGCAAATTCTTCCACAAGATTTTTATGTCCATCGTAGACGATGCTTTTTGCTCAGTTGACAAAACCGAAAGGTCATGTAGCCTATCTCAGCTCGTAGAATTTCTTAAATAATGTTTCATTATTTTCAACTTGCTAAATGATCTTTCTATTATGGCATGTAGAATCAGAATAAAACCAATGCATAAATAATCTCGCAAACTTGTCAAATCTGGAACACTCATGCTATCATTTAAAACCTCTTTTAGTAAAAAGATAGCGTTCACAAACTGAATGGCGAGATTATTATTGAGGACATAAGAATACTTTTTTTAATCAAATCACATCGGACATGTTCAGCTTCTTGCATTCTTAAAACGTTTTTCGGTTCTAAAAATTTAAAAATGTTTGTTAGTCTTTCAAAGCTCTCAAATTGAGTCTGATCACTGATGACTGATAACTGAGAGTGGGGACTGAGGGTGCAGTGCTATCAATCTATATCCAAATGAAGAATAAGCGAATACAGAACTTACCGGGCCCCCAAAGGGCCCTCTAAGGGCCCGGGCCCCTAAGCAACGCTTATTCCCGCTTATGCATATCACCGCCACTGCCCGGTGAGGTTTTCAAAAATAAAAAAATGCAGATGAAAGCCTCTACAGAATGCCATCATTCGGAAGTGATGTAAAGCCATGGGTCCCATGTTACTACAATGTGTAGCATGTAAATGATCCCTTGCTAGGGTTGGAACTCCTTAGTCTCGGCAAAATTCTAAGTAGGACTTTGACCATATGACCAAAGCAGTCGGTCTCTAAGTTACCTGGTACTCTGCATGTCTAGACCTTGTCCATTAACAAACAAACAAACATTTTAGGTTATGGGTACCAAATGATTTTAGGTTAAAAAACATGACAAAACACCTTAAAATGCAAAGTTGCCATATTTAAGCAGAATAGAAAATAAAACTTAGTAATTTTTATGTATGTATCCAGTTTCAATAATTGTGTAATTATAGTCGGGGAGGCAGTGAACTTTTTCGGTACTTATTTTCCCAGTCATTATTTTGGATGATTTTGGTGTAGTTAATGATGATTTTTGAAGATTTGCAAGTCTGGCTATTGCTTTTCGATGGGTCGAGTTACGGTAAAGGTTTAAATAATTATAAAATAAGTACATTAGTTGGACTTATTTCCCCAATAATGAAACTTTGGGTGCAAATAAACATTACAATGAAAGTCAGTAAAAAATTAGTCTGGCTGATCTCCGCATATGGAAAATGAGTCTGACAGGGCATAGTACATGAGAAAAAATAAGTTATTTCAGGGTACTTATTTTCTCAGTTCTGAAATTTTGTCAGGTGATAATATTCATTATAACAAAATAAATAATATCAGTCTGGCTGCCATTGTGCAACACCAAACCCTTGTCAGACTCATGTAAAGAAGCGCGGCTAGGCGATGCAGAAGCGGCCGGTGTATGAAGACCACGTGGAAAAACCCGCCTTTGTTAGTAAGAAAAAATAAAAATTTTGTCTTGTTTTCTATTACCTCTGTGTACAATGTAAATATCTCAATTGTCGTAATCGCATACAAATGTCAATTTTTTAAAAAATGTGAAAAAACCGAGTTTTTGCCCGTGGTCTTCGTATAGCAACATTAATGACAAGAATATAAAACGAAATAAAATAATAGTGTAGCCTAATAAGGGTATACCTCATTTTGACAGGCCTTAATAACCGCTGGCCCTGAAGTGTAAAAAAATGGACAAAATTTTTTCACTTCAACAAGTAATTGAAAGTACAATCATAAAATAGAGGAAGTACGGCATATGCACAGTAATAAATAATAGAAACGTTTTTTAATTAAATGTAAGTATTATTTACACTGTTTTTGTTACATTTTTGCACTGTCGTGAAACATTTATGTCGTTGTGTCTCTTCGCTGATATAATTAAGGTATATATTGTAATGAAGTAAGTAATTTACAAAATTAACAACTTTTACTAGCCTGGTGGAGCTTCGGTGATTCCGAATGGTTACTAGAAGTTTTTTATATTTAATATTGTGATCGTATACTCTGCCAAATTGTTAGTACATACTACGAAATGGAAACTGTCTTTCCTGTCTGAGCCCAGACGCCAAATGCACCGGTGCGGTCACTTATACATTACCAAGTTACGCTCCTTTATATGAGTCTGGCTGGACTTTCGTGATCGACAATGATAACCAGACTATTTTTATTTATTATACCGTAATGCATATTATCACCTGATAAATTTTCAGGACTGGGAAAATAAGTCCAATTAGGGTACACACTTATTTTTTCTTTTTTAATGCCATGCCAGACTTACTTTCCATAGCCGCAGATCAGCCAGATTATTTTTCAAAATTATTTTGAAATACATATTTTCACCTTATACATTTTTAGGACTGGGAAAATAAGTCCAATTAGGGTACTTATTTTTCCTTTTTTAATGCCATGCCAGACTTACTTTCCATAGGTGCAAATCAGCCAGACTATTTTTTTAAATTATTTTGAAATAAATATTTTCACCTTATAAATTTTCAGGACTGAGAAAATAAGTCCACTTAGGGTACTTATTTTTTCTCTTTTAATGCCATGCCAGACTTACTTTCCATAGGTGCAGATCAGCCAGACTAATTTTTTACTGACTCTCATGCTAACGACAGTTAGTAGAACGAGTTTCATGACTGTGAAAATAAGTACTCCTAGGTCACTAACCTAACCTATCGATTCCATCGGAAATCAATAGCCAGACTTGCAAATCTTCAAAAAGTACCATTAACTAAACGAAAATAACCCAAAATACTGACTGGGAAAATATGTACCGAAAAAAGTTCACTGCCTCCCCGACTATTAGATACATTTTTAATTAAGTACGTGGAAGGTCTTACAATACTTCAGATTTTAAATATTTCTCCACATGTACTATCAAAGAAAGCAGTCCATGTGGCAACAATATTCTGTTCCGTCAAATGACAGTAAATTTGTTGGAGGTTATGCAGGTTATACAATAAAATAAAAATTACGGATCTATTCATGTGCAACTTAACAGCAAAAATCCAAGGCGAACCCTCATCCAGAAAGATCGCTAATTGCCCAGGGCACCATTGTTCTTTAAGTTGGCTATTTGTTTAATTACTTCCATTTCTGTTACAGGGGTCAGACATATAGAGTTTTTACTTTTATTACATTCAATCGCATGAGATCCTAAAGGGGTATTTATTTTTTTCTAGATTAATGCCAACATTAATAAAATAATTGTTGCGTCTTTTCCACTTTCTACTGTAAATTTATTGTTACCATCTTTCTTTCCTTTATTTGTTGGGTCATGTACTATCTCATACATTTTTTGACATTGTTTTTTGCTTTTTTTGATTTCCTCTTTATAAAAATTAAATTTCTGTTTTTAAGTAATTTATTCAGTTAGTTTCTAAAATTCTTCTGCTCAGTTTGCAGTTCTCGACTATAATTTTTTAAAAGCTGTTTCTTTAACTTGTCTCTGTGTTTTATAAAAGTATTGTAATCCATTTTTTAATTTTGTTGTGTACCTACTATTTTTTTAGACCGTCGCTTTTTTTTAAATGCCAGTAGGTTATAAAAATCTTTAGGAAGGTATTCGTAGTTTCTTCAGAGTTTTTTTGCTTGAGTACTTGGGACCTATTTTGGTGAGAGATATTGTGTTTAAGTAGATTGTAATCTAAATATTCATAAAGTTGCTCTTTTGTACTTTGGTCTTTTTAAATTTTTTTTCAAAATTTATATTTAGCATTATTGGAAGATGGTCTGTTATATCTGTGTCTAAACAAAAAGTGCAGAAATTTAAGTTGTTTATTTTCAGTTTTTCTCCTACAAAAATATGATCAAGACAAGAGGAAGATTCTGCAGTTATTCTGGTGGGTGAAATTATACACGGCATAAAACTATGTTGCCTCATTAACGATAAATACTCACTGACAGAAGCTTGCTTATTGTCTTTTATATTAATATTTACATCTCCCGTAAAAATCTATCTGGTTGGAAAGGTTATTATCAGCTATAATTTACCAAGGGCAGTGATAATCACCCGCAATAATTTTGACAAATAACAACCCGAAAGTGCGTTGCCTAGAAACAACCCGAGGCTTCGCCTTGGGTTATTTCTTAAAGGTAACGCACTTGAGGAATTTTAATTGTCAAAATTATAGGGATTTATCACTGGCCGCGGTGAATTCGAGAAGATAAGTTCTTAAATAAATTAATAATTTTTACCGTAGCGAAAAGCCATTTTTCTGACAAATTAATTTGACACTTCATTATAATAATATCTTGGTGGCACTGAAGTCTTTGTCAAATTCGAGGTTAGCAGGTTAGGTTTTCGTCAGTTTTGACACAGACTGACGCAAAACGCACAGCAACGCCTAACGGCTATTGGCTGAGTGCGATATAAATAAAAAAATAAAAATAAAAACCTAACCTGCTAACCTCGAATTTGACTTAGATTTACAGTGCCACCAACTTGTCATAGGATACTACTGAATTTTAATTAGGTAGTTTCCATAGTGATTGAAAATGACCCTGGCGTATTTTCATTTCAAGTGTGATCTGATTTGTCACACTGACTCACGTGATTAAAAATAATCAAATTGGATTGGTCTGCAATATATGTAGGAACTTATCAAAGAAGTTTTTTAAATCTTTCATAAACAGCATTTGTTTAAGGCGTCTTAGGAGAGCTCATAGATTTCTATAGCAGGTGAGGTGAATTTTTCTTTTGCACCATGTAAAATAAATGTTTAGTCAACTATAGATACACCACTTTGTGTTATATGGCAATGTTAACCGCGGATTATTTCCCTAAGTACCTTTTCTGTTAATCTACTACCTGTAGCAAATATTCTATTTATAAACCAGTTGGCCCAATACGTCCTTTCATTTGTTCCCGAATATAGATAACCTTTTTATGCTTTTCGCTCACATGATTTTTCTTAATAAATAATTACGTATTATGAAATTTTTTAATTCGTTAGTAAACAAACAAAATTATAGTTAGTCAGTACCTTTTAGTTTACATAAATGAATAAAACCTGGACCACAAAGATAATTTTGTTTTGCAATAAAATATACGTAATTAGTAGAGATCATAATGAAAATGACAATTGAAAAATTCCAACAGTACCTATTTGACGAAATACATCTAATCATGGAATGTTTATTCGTAATATAACAAGAGCAAGACATACCGATAATTTTCCACACGCCAAGAGTCAAGTGCAGGTTGCAATGAAAATACGATTTGGAAGTTTTTTTAAAGAAATTAAATTATCCTTTATCTAATAGACGTGTCTGTCCGGGACGCTGTTTTGTCTGTCTGGGACGCCGTTTTGTCTGTCCTGGACGCTGTTTCAGCCGCCAAACCGTAAGAGATAGAGAAAAAAGTTATTAAAGTTATATGTTTTAAATGGTCATGTCAGGTCAGGAACCGAATTTCAGTCACGTGACACTTCCGGTTTTCGAGAAATCACAAAAAAGGCCGTTTTTCAAATAGAACGCGTATTAAATAAAAACTGTTTCAGCAGCCAAACGGAGCTGCGACCCTATGCGCCTTAAAACGTCGATCGGTTAGGCAACCACTTTGGCAGCTTCCAGAATGTTCCGATGCCCTCTGCGCCTTCAAACCTCGATCGGTTAGGCAACCACTTTGACACCTTCCAGGTCTGGGTACAGTTTTTATTTAATACGCGTTCTATTTGAAAAACGGTCTTTTTTGTTTGTTTAAATGAGACATTTGTCTCACTGGACTGCTAGTAACATATAATTCTCTGCTGTCCAAAAGTATAATGAATTAGCAAGCTGCCTTTTAAAGTAAGTTTTGTAAACGTAATCCTAGCAAAAGGTTTCACCTTTTAGTATATATTTTAGCTAGCATGGTGTGTTGCCTATCACCTCTCCTAAGTCGTCTTAATGGAGGGTGGTTTGTAAACTGCTGTAATACCTATTGTTAGAAGATCTAGATTAATGACAATTCTACTTACGGTAGCCCTGGAAACATGTACTTTGACATGACTAACTTCCACTTCTAGGTTAGTTTTAATGTATGTTAGAATCCCATAATTTTTGTTGTAATTACCACCGTTGTAATAGATATTATACCCAGCGATGTTATAGTGATCACGTGATACTATCTGAAAGCATTCCGTTAAGATTATGACATCGCAGTATGAAATATGAAATTGTTCAATTAATATAAACAAGTCGTCTGTATTCAGCCATAATACCACAAGTGGTATGATTATCATCGGCGATATTTTCGAATTGAAACCGGTTTCAATGAGAAATATCACCGATTACTAATCATACCGCGAGTTGTATCTGATGAGAGGATACAATGAATTGAAAAAAAATTGAAAATGAAATTAATGAATTTATTTACAGAACATATTTTGTACATTAAAAATACAATTTTGGTAAATAACTGGAGGTTTTTCTTTCGAATGTGTTTTTGATTGAATGCCTGAAATTGAAACATCCTTGCTCTGATTAGCATCGTTGGAATTTCCCCTCATTGTATTTATGATGGATTTGTAGCGACTTTGGTACATTAGTATGACCTGTGATTTTTATCATTTGTTCTGGAACGTTCGTATAGGTCGTTTATTTTTTAAAGATCCACCACCTGTTGCTTAATGTTGGCCAACAGAAAAATCACTAGTTATAGTTACTTTTGTGAGTAACAAATAGCAATTTTGCAAGTGAGCTGTCACCTTAATTTCATGCGTCAAAAAACGCAAGCGCAACTCAGATAAAGTTGAATTTTCAAAGTTTTGAATTATGCCTCATAAAGGAAGGAATTTACTCGACAAGAAATTGAAAACCGCCCTATTCCAATGTTCCCTCGAACTGAAAAACCTAGTCCCTTCTTTAAGGCTCATAAGGACAGGGGGTAGGCAACACATTTTACAAGAAGACATTATTTGAAATTTAATAAAGTTGTAATGTTATTTCTGCCTGTCTGAATCAACTTGGAAGATGCCTGGCTACATTAATATGAATCTTAGCTATATTACTTGCGGCTTACGAATATGTTGTGCTTATATACAATGTAGATCAGGTAGAAATTAATAAAATGTGCTTTCTTAATTGACTAAATATTAACTACAAGAGTGGCACTTTTTAGAAAATAGTCATGTACAAGGGTGAATAAACACAATTAATACCAAAATCAATACTGACAATATACTTTGACATTCATTTAAACCCGGAATCATTTAAAAACCGTATCTAAATCTAAGAAAATTACTAAACACAGTACCATTGCGCTCTGCTCAGGTAGACGGGTTTTAGCCTAGAGCGTTCTCAGCTAAACGAGCAGATTAGAAATCCGTGAAACGCAACAGATTACAGCTGTTTGGCTCTCGTTCTTAATTGCGAATGCTGATTTTACTTTACCGCATTCTCACTTGTTTCATAAGTATTTTTTTGCTTTTTCTGGATATGCTTAAACATTTAGCTTTAGCCATTTTAAATCGTAGACTATAGGATTATAATATAAATACACTACAAGCACAGTATCACCACCGAATGCGCTACGATAATAGCAAATAAAGATTTGGGGAAAAGGTAGAGATATTTTCATTACTTCGCTTATTGGTCAGCTGGTTAATGATTTTATTACTTTTCTTCATAATCAAATAATGAGCCCTTAAATTGTCATTACCGTTATCGCACTTAGATTCTATTTAAAAAAAATTACATTGGAATTCATAATGTAAGCCATTCCAATAAATCTGTTGCAGAATTGTTATTCTAGAAATGCAAAACTTTCTACAAATTTTCCTACAAAAAAAAATTAACTAAACGTCACTTCAAATTCCCATATATGTATATGTTTTTATATAGTGCGTCAAATTAAAAATCGCAGCTATTTTGTTTTAATCACAAAGAATTAATGGTTATAATTATACAATGACGCAACGTAACAAAATCGAAACTACATTTTTTTGTCGTAATCATTAACACACCGTTTAACATTAGTCAGTTGGATTAGAAACGGTTTATTGTAACACTAATATCAAAAGTAATGACGTTTGACGTACGAAATTACATTACGTATTTATATGTCAAATTGAAGTATAAGAATATCAAATCAATACAAAAATTAAATAAATCTGGAACAACGAGCTTTCCCGAGTTCATCTACCCCAATCTTTATATAGAGTGCTTTCGTAAAGTAGTGGATAAATTCCTTAAAAATTCAAGGAATAACTTTTGGAAAAAACGCTCTGACCCGTCGATTTTTATTTTTATTTGAGCATTTTTTGAAATAAAATGCATACATACAGGGTGTCCCGTGTATGAGGTATGACGTTATGGATGTTTTTTTTAAATGGCAACCCTCTTTTTTTATTACGTAATTTAAAAGAACGCATCTTTTCACTTACGCTAAGGTAATTTTTGGGTATAGGTCACATGACCAAAAATTAAGAAAATTTGAAAAATAGTAAATTTTATTTTAAGAAGTACGATTTTATGCTTTTATCGATGACAGCAATCAATAAAAGACATGTCGGTCACCTTAGTTACTGTCAGGCAGACAACGGTGCACAATTTGTACATTTAATTTAGTTGTTTTTGAAATTATCATTACAATTAAATTGAGTATTTTGCAACCTCTAATTTTTTTTCTTAATTTTTGATCACCTGGCCTATACTAAAAAATCAGCTTAACGTAAGTAAAAAGAGCATTTTGTTTCAAATTCAGTAATAAAAAAGAACGTTGCCATTTAAAAAAACATCGATAACGTCATACCTCATACGCATTTTATTTCAAGAAATGCTCAAATAAAAATTAAAATCGACTGGTGCGAGCGTTTTTTCCAAAAGTTATTCCTAAACAAGTTGGGAGACAATCAGCTAAAAATATATTTGAAAAGCAGCTTGATTAGTTATAAGATAAATAAAATCAAGCATTAGTCAAGTATACAAAAGTACATTTTAATATGTTACGTTTCGCTGCTTTAAAGCAGCTTCTTCAGACAATTTTTTAAAACATCATAAAAGGACATTTCTTTGATGATTTGAAATTTTACATGTAAAAACTTAGAATTAAGAAAGTATGTTAATGTAGGAGTGAAAAAACTTTCTTTCCTCGTTGTAGGTTAAACCATTAAAATTTTTGTTAATTAATTATTGAATTTGTCGTATAACAAAAGGGTTAGGAAAGTTTTATGTATTATATAAAGAAAAGAGTTCAAATAAGAAGGGTATTGACATAATCACATTTTGAAAACTGTGGATAAATAAAATTAATTTAAAATTATCACATGTCTGCTACACGAATTGACTATAAAGAGGAGAGTACTTCATGTCATTAAGACTTAGCAAGTTATTAAGGTATAAATTGTTAAAATTCTGGATATGAGATTATGAAATAACTCCATAGTAATTAGGAGTATAAATTAGGAAAAATGTATATTGTATCGTAATAGGAGCATAATTGGGTCAAGGTTGTTGTGTTTAAACTTGAAACGCTGTGGTAAGGGTTTAATAGCTTGAAATTCGAACAATCTTGGTGATTTATTTTTGTTTACATCGTTTAGCCAGTGTTGTATGTAATGTGTTGAAAATCTTGATTTGTGGAGGGATAGGTGCAATAGTAATCGATTTAAAACAGCCTCTCGAATATTCAAGATGCAACATCCTGTGTACCCAAAACGATGGGGACCCGCCACATTCACTAAATTGTGAAGCCGTTATAAGATCTTTAAACATGTAGTGAGTTGAAAATGCATTATTAATAATTTCTAAGTGCATGTGGTTGCGCTTGTTTATTATTAATCCAAACAGCTGTTACCAAATTTATTCATTGTTAAAAGTTATTCCTTGAATTTTTAACGAATTTATTCACTACTTTACGAAAGCACTGTATATAATTCTTCTGTACGTGTGTATGCCACTGAACTCTTCCTAAACGGCTGGAGAACGTCTGTCGGTTCGGCTAGTCTATTATAAATAACTATTTTCTAATTTCCCAAACGTTCAACTGGAAAATGCGATGTCTGTCATGGTATCACGAGATAATATATTTTTTTAAATTTCATTTAAAAAGTAGGCTTTTTAAAATTAATTTCAGAGTGTGAAGTGCCACTTTTTTCACTCAGTGAAAAAAATGACACTTTGCTTTTAATTTAGAAATGAACGATTTTAAATAGACGTTTCCCGAGTTACCAGAACTGACCAACGCAATTGACTAAAATTAAGGCAAATAAAATTCTATACAAAAAAACTTGGATTTGAATATTTAATTAAGTTTGCAATTCAAACACCATGCACCTGAATATAAACATGTATATGTTGAAATCGAACAATAAAGAATAATGAAAAACGGTAGGTACATAATTAGTCGATGAATCAGACAATATTATTGTGAGCTAACAGTGATTTATTAAAAGTGATTTATTTGATTAATCATTTTATAAATTATTGCCCATACTTACGGCATTTTAGTACATGCAAAATGAATTCAACTCGGTTACTATTAGGCCAAAAGATATATGTATTTCTTTTTATTATCATGCAGTCCTAATGATCGTAGGTACCTACAAACATTTCAGAAACTGTATTTTATTGTATTAGTTGGTTTGGTGTATTCCAATAAATAATACACAGAAATAATACGTAAAAAAGAGTACAAGAGACAAAACTATATTATAATTAAACAATAGTAAACATTTTTCAGTGTTTCAAAATATGAATTTGTTAATATATTGGTATTGCATTTAGCTATAGAAAATGTATATTGTATACGTATTCATGACACTGCCTGCCAATTGCTAGAAAAACTATTTTTGAAACATTCCGTTGATCGGCAAACTAATCCTTTTCCAAGAAATGTCATTATCGCTTAGGAATGCAGGTAGTGTGAGTCAAACCGCAGAGTTAGAAAGCGTAAGGATGGTTGCCGATTTAAAGTAAAGTAGGAGTAATCACAAGTTCAAGTCTCTGTCCTTATGGGCCTTAAGTAGCCGACAGCTAGAAGAGAAACTTTCAAATATCTTTGCTGGGATTTTTTGGGTAAAATTAACTTCAAAATTTTAAACACTAATTATTGTAGGTGTCTAGATGTACTGTCCGCCGTATATTACACTCTTTTAATGCCGGCCAGGAAGTACAAACTTCTAAAACTTACGGTAGCTGTAAAAAATCTCCATTTTTTGATGACCATTTCTTTCGGGAAGAATTAGGTCGCAAAATTTATGATTATAAACGAAGTGGGGAATATTTCACTCTAACAAAATTGTTAACATTTGTTCCTGAATTTAAAAAAATGCAAATAATGTAGCCAAGTCACCTCTTCTGCCAAATATGCAAAATGTGTTGAACATGAATTTGGTTATAAATCCATTATTTGGCCACACTCCACTTTGAACAAAGCACCTTATTTTCTTCCAATTGTGAGAATTGGTGGAAAGATTTATACATTTGTACATCAACCGTGTTTTCTCAGTCAGTCTCAGTTGCATAACTCGAGAAAATATGGAATTTTATGGCTCCTGCGTCAAAAAACATGATATCCCACAGAATCTGTAACACCCCTCTGCATTACACATTACACCATCCGGTAAATCCAATTTTAAATAATTCAAATGCTCAAACTTCCGCCGGGCCAAATGTCAGTTTACAATTTACATTTAACAACCTAACCTCAAATTTGATTCCTCGTGGAAATACCCTAGCCATGCTGCCACGTATTCCTTTCAAAGAACATGCGACGTTGGTGGATCTTTAAAAAGAAAACGGCCTATATTCGCCAAGTGGGTAACGGCAGTTGCTCTGTTGCTGTGATTTGAAAATATCTTGGTTTTAGTGTCAAGCCCAATTCTCTCAACTGTTTCCTTCGTCCATGAGGACAGCTTATTTATTCCCACTGGAATATTTTTAAACCACCCGGAAGAATTTTTTAGCTGCCATTGTGAATTCGGTGTTAGAAAGAGCCGATTGGTCGTTATATGTTTAGGCCGCCTTTCCATCAGCATTTTGCCCAGGCGAACTGGACACACATTTACATCTGTATTTGGGACTAACCATTTGCTGTCGGCGCAGCGTTTACTGCCTCCCTGAGTTGTTTTAGTAAAAATTGGATTATATTCTGTTCGACCTGTAGGATTACCGTAATTATCATTTTCAATTTCAAAATGAGTTATAGACGCATATGCAGCTTGGTTGCCTCTCCAAGCTAACTCTTTCGAAGCAATGCAGTAAAATTTCTTCTGCAAGCCTTCTGGCGTATCTTCAACCCAAAATTTCTGCATTTTGCCGTGCTCCTCTGGAGTAAAGGCTGCTGCACTGATTTTACGCTTACCAAGAATGCTTTGAAGTTGCTTCCGTTTCGAGTCTCGGGCCTTCCTTGCTTCTAAAAATTTGATGTTTTCAAATGGGTTAAACTTAATGTTGTAGTCGTTGAAAACATATTTTTGCAATGTTTTAGCCATGTTATTCCAAAGAATTTTCACAACTGACTCTTTGTAATCAGTTCCAACTCTTTGTCTCATGTTGAACGCCCAAGTTTTCAAGATTAGCGCCAATTGTGGAGTGGTCGTAGTTTGATTGATAGAGCAATTTTTGGATTCGCAAAAAGCCATAAATTGACGCCATTGAGATAGTTTGTTCTGTACTGTGTTTTTACGCATAGATTCACTAATAGCCTCTTTTATACTGCAATCGTTTTCTTTTCCACAACGCGTTGAAGTCACAGAAGTCATTTTGCACAATGAAAATAACTGAAATTTCAAAATTGACAAATAAATTATTGTCACACTTTTGCGTAGCAACAGATCACAATAAGGTGATAAGAATTTTTGTTTTGTATCACCGCTGTGGTACACATGTATCCAAGGGTTTTTATGCTTACAATTGGTTTAAAAAGGGTCACGTGATGAATGAATTGTATTCTCAGAAGTAATACACTAAGGTCCGGTTGCAGAAAGCAATGTTAAGTCTGGTGTTAGCCATCGACATATAGAAATGGACCGCTAATGGACGACTGCGCAACTCTTTGCGTTAGAAAGAGAAAGAGAACAGTTTAAGAACTATCTTTCCTTTTCCTGCCGGCCTCCTATTGGCCGACAGAAAATGACGTCACAGCACAGGGGCGTCGCGCCAATTTACTTCGCGTAAGCAGCCTCGAACGCACGTGTCAATATTTACAAACATTATTCTGTTTGTAAATAGTTATATTTTCATAAAAACAGTGGTCACTTTTATTGTACTATGGTTACACAGTGTTTTGTGTGTAAGAAGCAATGCAAAGCTGGGGAGGAAACTATTTATCATAGGTAAACAATATTTCTCTACTCAACCTCTGTTACCTAACCTCTATAGATAATTTTAAAGTTGATTTTTGCTAATTAAAATGTATTTCCAGCCTTCCGGCAAAACCAGATATGAGAACAAAATGGTTAAGTGTGCTTGGAGTAACAAATAACTCATCACAGTTTAAGGTTTGCTCCAATCACTTCAAGTCCAAAGACTATACTCGTGCTGTCGTCTCCGGAAATCTTCGACTACTCAGAGATGCTGTGCCATCATGCAATTTGAACAGCAATAGTAAATTTGCTGGCAATGAACCCAGCAAAATTGATGAAAGACTTGTAAGTAAATGAACACATGCACTGAGAAAAAAAGTATCGATTAAAATATTGATTAAACTGAACTGCAGATAATTAAAAGAAAATGTAGTTCACTAAGCTACATATTTTTAACTACGCATGTACCTAGTTGGCGATACTGTGATTTTTTTTCTCAGTGTGCAATTTCGTGTAATTTTTGGTCGAATGAAGTACGTGTCTTAATACAGAACAATTTACAGGCTCCTGAAGATGTAGAAAACTTTGAAAGCTTGCAACCCCATGTAGAAAATCAAAGCTTGCAACCCCTCATGGATTCTTCAATGAAAAGGTTTGTTTTTCAAGCTTAAATGTAATAATAAGTGTAACAGAAATATACTAATCAGCAACGTTTTTGATTTTTCCCAGGAAATGTCCATTCCCAGTTAACGATGCAAGGGATGAATGTGGTGACAACTTTACTCAGTATAAACGAGTAAAAGATGTTCAGTGGCAGAGTGTCATGAATGATTCAACAAAGTCAACTATATGTTGGGAAGTTTCAATGGACACCATCACAGAACAAGCTGAGGAAATCAAGAAGTTACGTGGTACAATTAAATCCTTGGAGTCCAAGATGAGAAATATCGAAGGCCTGGTGGAAAATTTAACTAAAAAAGATCTAATCGCCAAATCTGCTGCGAATAGCATAAAAGTACGTATAAAATATTCACAAACAAGTACATGCTCTCAAAGGAAAATGTCAACAATTACATTTCTAATTTTTCTTCCAGGCGTCAATGACTCCTTTGGCAACCATACTGCTACAAAGAATGCTGGATGGCAACAAAAGGTTCCAAGGATGTCCAAAAGAGGTTCAACAATTTTCTAG
Organism: Agriotes lineatus; assembly: GCA_940337035.1. NCBI lineage: Eukaryota > Metazoa > Arthropoda > Insecta > Coleoptera > Elateridae > Agriotes > Agriotes lineatus. The sequence goes on along the minus strand of CALNHX010005396.1, from coordinate 39,415 downwards.
TACGTTACATTTTTTGTCCCCGAAAGCGTACGAATTCGTAAGGTCCAGCTTTATCGAGTGTCTACCCAATGTCAGTACCATTCGTGGTTGGTTTCAAAAAATCGATGGCTCTCCTGGAATTTCGGCTCTGGCAATAAATACCCTTAAGAAAAAGGCGCAGGAAGAAGAGAAAAAAGGCAAAAAAGTATTTTGCGGACTTCAGATGGATGACATGGCAATCAAGCAGGGACTGCACGTAGAAGGAGGAAAAGTTTTTGGGTATGTTGACATGGGCGAGATAGAGGCATCAGAGGACAGCACGGGACAACTCGAAGAAGCTAAAAATGCTGCGGTCGTCATGTGTACTTGCGTCAATGGAAACTGGAAGATACCAGTGGCATATTATTTAATTGCTGGTTTAAATGGCCAACAACGAGCAGATATTGTTACTAAAGTTTTGGATGCTCTGAAGGATACAGGCATTGAAATTGTATCCTTCACGTTTGATGGCGCTGCGAGTAATTTTGCCATGGCAAGGGCCCTCGGAGCGAACATGTCATTATTAGCTCATGTAAATAATTTCTTTTTTAATCCAGAAACGGAGAAACCTATTTTTATCGTGCCGGATGCTTGTCATATGATAAAACTGGTTCGTAACTGTCTAGGGACATGCAAATCTCTCTTTACAGAAGATAATCGCGAGATTAATTGGCATTACTTTGTTCGCTTAGTCGAGTACCAAGAATTAGTTGGTTTGCATGCTGCCAATCGGTTGCGACGAAGACATTTGAATTGGGAGAATGAGAAAATGAAAGTGGCACTTGCCGTTCAATTATTGAGCAAAAGTGTTGCAGATTCTTTTCAATTTCTTCGCGAAAGAATGGGTTTAAAAGAATTTTGCAACTCTGAAGCAACTGAAGAATTTTGTAAAAATTTTAATGAAATTTTTGATATTTTGAATTCTCGAAATAAATTTTGTAAAAACCCCGGAAAAACCCCCATAACAAAAGAAAATATTGATCACATAAAACAAAGAGTGATATTTTTGCAAAACTACATTCGCTCTATTAAAATAGATGTTAATACCCCAGTCATTTTTTCGAGATTAAAAACTGGTTTCTTCGGGTTTTTTATTGCACTCCAAAGTGTCGTTGACATATTCCATAATTATTTTGATCCTAGAGCGGGACTGGAATATCTTTTAACTTACAAATTGTCGCAAGATCATTTAGAACTGTTTTTTTCTTCGGTTAGAAGCAGAGGGGGTAATAACAACAATCCTACTGCTGCAAAATTATTATCATCAATGAAACGCTTGCTCGTTCATGCCCAAGTTGGTGGGTCTAAATATGCCAATTGCCTCCCACAAGACGAAACTCCATTTTTACATGCAAATTCAGATAAAGTTGACAAAACAGACGTTTCTGTACTATCAGAAAAAAAGACAACAGACGAACTAGACGAAGACACTCTATTTGCTGGGGCTTTTGAAAATATAGACGAGCGTTACATTGATGATGTACTCGGGTATATTGCTGGGTTCATAGTGAAAACTTTAATGCAAAAATTATCTTGCGGCATTTGCATTGATTTAATACAGTCAACTGAATGTTTTTCTCAGTTACAAGACATTAACAATCGAGGTGGTTTATCTACTGCTTCCAAAGATGTTATAACTTTATGCAAACTGGCAGAAATGAATTTTAAAACGTTTTATCACGAATTTCAATTAAAATATAAAGGTTCAACAGTAGATGCTCTTGTAGCAAGGACACTTCGGAATGTGTCAACGACACTATTGGCTAATGAAAACCATGCACTGGTACAATCAGTTTTAAATGACCACCGGTTTATGTTAATGAAAATGATTAGTAAACAATATTTTATATCGCGAATTCGTCATTATTGCGTTTGCCAAAGAGAAAGTACAACAAGAATTAGGCATAAATTAACAAAAACCATACTTTTTTGTCACCAGTAAACGCAAATTGTATATACTGTAATAAATGTGATATATTTGTAATGAGTGTATATATTTGTAGTATTTGTAATAAAAGCAATATTTTAAACTATTCTATGTATAAATGTTATTCTTTTACACTCTGTTTTAAGAAATCTTTATTAATGTAGTAAATACATTCAGCAGAAATAATATACAATACAACAAATATTAAATTCTAGAACAAAAAATAAATGCTTATAAAACAACATTGAATTAAATAAAATATACGTATTATTTATACACATAGAGAATAAATAACAACCTACTTCGCAGCCATTTTCTTCCGATGTTCTTGGGTAATGGAGGTATTCGGCTTATGCTTCTCCTTGACAAATTTGAAGATGTGGGCATCGTCAGAGCAGTTTGAAGTTATTCTCCAAAGTAGGTTGAAAATCGGTAACAGAAAGAAATGCATATAAATAATCCTGAATAGTTTTGATAAATAATAATCTCACGTTGATTATTACGTACTAACAACTGTGACATGACTGATATCATCTTCAAAATATAAATGCAGGCAACACACTTACATATAATTTTGCCCGTACCAAGAGTAATTGACATTGTCCTTAGAAAACTACCCTCGCAACAGTTTTCATTGCAACCAGCACTCAACCCTTGGCGAGTGCAAAATTATCGTTAAGTACCTTATCTCGCCCTTGTTATATTACTAACGAAAATTACTACTGTTGCTTATTTCATTATTTTATACAGGAAACAAATTAGCTGATACGTCAAAACATGTACATACATTTGAAGATGTCAAAGGCTGATCATAACATGAACATAAAACTGTATTAGCTTCTACCACATTTGCAGGAATACCTAACGATTACTTTTAATGCTTCGGAAGTTAAAAAACGTGGTACAGTACACTGACCTGTAGTACCAATTTGTTGCAACCAGGAACGCAGGTACACTTCTTTTTCGTGCTGACCATTAGCACCGTGCAAAGGACATTTATCACTGAAAAAATTTAACTATTTTAGTTAATGCGTAGTACATGAGGCAATAGGTATTACAAAATTAACTATGGATGATTATTTCGCTATGTCGCTGTAAACAAACTAAAAATATGAATTCACGAACTGAATCAACGTAATAGACATTAGAATTAACAAGTATTTAAACAAAATATAGGCAATACTTACTGTTAATTAGCAAAACGATGCACTTAACCTCAACAAGCGGCGTTGGGAAACGCAAGGTTCTGTGACGTCAAAATCGATAAATCGATATTCTTGTCTGCGACTGCGTGTATTAGAGATCGTAAATTTCCTTGCCGCGAGCCGATGGGGTGCCTGCCAAACTTTTCTTGTTGCTCCTTCTTATAAGGTCTCACTTTCACGCCTGTGCTACTGAGCGCCAACAAGGACAGAGCGTTCTCAAGTCATATGCGTTCTCTTTCTATCCTGTTTGGCTCGCGCAGCTCTGACTAGCGGTCCATTTCTATATGTCGATGGTGTTAGCTAACATCGCGTCAAAGTGAACAAAAACGAATCAAATCTCAAATGCTTATGGTAACTAATACATTCGTAAACAAAATTTGATGCGATTTTGTTCACTTTGACGCGACGTTAGCTAACACCAGACTTAACATTGCTTTCTGCAACCGGACCTAAGTACTTTGATATTATCGGGTTATACGAAAGGGGCCATAATTATATATTGCTATGGTTTTAAGCCCTATAGATCAACTCTGTTAACATTGCCAAATTAATGGACATTTCATGAAAGCTCAAGAGTGAGATATCTTATATAACTGCAAAGCTAAAGTTTGAATTTGCCAGATTGAATACAGTTGTATGAGATGCCAGTAATTGCAAAATAATAATTAATGAACGCAGTAAGCAAAGCTCATTTCGCATAGGGATCCAAATTGGATGTAAGCTCGGTTAGTTAATTAGGTTTGTGCTAAATGTAAAGTGCCAAGCCGAATCAAATTTAATAATTACAAGATGGATTGCAAACACAATTGAATGAAGCTTAGAAATCAGGCATATTTTAATAGTGAAATCCAGTCAGGGTTTTATAAGAAAGGTGATTGAAGAATAGTTAAGCTTAAGAACATGCAACGGGCAGAAAGGAAGAAGGCATTAAAGCATTTGACAAAAACCGTAAGAATCAAAAGGCAAGGAGTATAGAAATTGCAGAAAAGAAAACACATATGAAGTTAAAATTGTAAACAAAAATCAAACAGTGATTTCAAATGAAACCCAGTGCAGGATATGAGCGAATTAAATACTCAACTCAGTGCAGGGACATATGAACTTTTAAAAAGCTAATTAAAAAGACGTGAAGTAAAAAATAGACATGCTAAATTAATATAAATGTAAATAATTATTTTAGATGTAAGATTAGTGTACAAAATCATAGTTTTAAGTAGAATTATTGTTAAAAGTTAATGTTTTGAACCATGTTAATATCCGCAATTTATTTGAATTTAACTAGCTTTTGTTTATAACAAATTAAGGGAGGTTGACAAATGAATAAATTATTTTATGACAGCCAGTTTTTGTGTCTCCAAATAAAATGAGTTTTATCATAGAAGCTATTAGAATTTATTAAAATAAAGTACACCATTGTGTTGACAAATTACCAGGCTATAAGTGGAAGTGTGGGTTTAAATATCCGTCACACAAAATAATTGTCCACCGTTGCGGTCTCCGAGAGCTTCGACATACTCATCCCAGCTTACGATCCTGAGTTACAGCCATGAAAGAGGTTCCAGAACCTGGGGTTACAACTGCTGCACGTCCCTCCAGCGAATAGGAGTCCAGCACGTCAATCCCAGCACCCCCAGGAAAGATCCGGCCACTTGACATCACCCGAGGAGGTTGCCGTTGACTGCAAAAATCGAAGGTTAGTTTTTACACGGAAATATTGGCGCTAGAAGCCTGAAACTTACCATAAAGCAAGAGTACGACCTCAGGAAGCCGATTCCAGGCATATTAATCATCCATTAACAGTCAGAGACCATAAAATTGCGATAATCAAAGTTGAGGTTATGTTTTTCCTAAAACGGACGCTATAAAAAACAAATGAAATAGCGTACCTGCAAGAGCTGAAACAAAAGACAAATTAATGCCGGGAAAACAGCCTAATTCAAATTACCGATAGGACTTGGATGGATTTTACGATATTTACCAGCCAATAAACTCAATCTTGCAAACGGTGTTCATCTTGGTTAACTTTTGAACTAATTTCATATTTTCAATTGTGCGCGTTTGAGCTAATGCGGAGAACAGATCCGTACTTAACGAATTTGAGAAATTAAATATTGCATTCAGGGTGGACCCAATTGAGTGAGAGCCGTGTTTTACAGAAATTTGAGCTAGCGTTTTTTATTTGATTAGTTGCAGATAAATAAGATATTATAAAGGGCATACAACTATTTATTTTAGCTATCAATTTACAAGTAGCTTTTAATCAACCTGAGTTTTGATAGCACGAATACAAAATATATTTTGGGTGGTACCTTTATTAAATTATTAACATATTACAAATAAACAACAACATAAATTAGGGACCTACCATCTCAATATAACAGCAATAAGATAACATGAACAAAAAATAGAATGCTTGAGTAAGAAAGAAATGGCCATACGTTAAAATTATTTTAGTAGGCATGTTTAGTTGACTTATGTCATAATTAAAATAAGCGTCATGCCTACTTGAATATTTACTACTATATTTATCTCTTTCTTACTCAAGCAATTCGTGTTATTTTCTTATTCATGTTATCTCATTGCTGTTATATATAATTGTGGCCCCATCGGTATGTCGATAACTTGTTGCACAGTAACAAAAGAGTGTCAGTTTGACAGATTAAATAGTCCGACCGTGTCAGCGGGATAATTATTTTGTCAAACTGACACGATTTGTTATTGTGCAGGAAGTTTGAGACGTATAACCCGTTCGAAGTACGCATTGTATTCGATTTGATTATTTTTTGAGTAAATTTTAATATTAGAATCAAATAAATATTTTATTGGCAGCTTGATTTGTTTGTATTAACCTAGCTAAAAGTCATCTCCATGGAAACAACATCAAGTTGACAAAAGTTATGTATTGAGTTGCCTAGTGAAGTTACTCTAGTATAATCGATTTTGTATAATCGAAATTATAGATAACTAACTTCAGCCTTCTGATTGGTTGAGATCGCTACGAAAAAAATATTCTTATTTATACTTCTAATGTTAATATGGAGGATATTTAACATTTTGCTATTTACTACAATTTTTTGTTTTAATATTTTTTCGTTCACAAGTTGGCCATCCAAGTTTGTTCCAATCAATTCCAATTGTTTTAAGATATCATCTTGAGGATTGAAAACGTATATTAAACTTTGTAAGTTTTTGATTTTTTTTGAGAAATAAAATTTTGGGATTTTATTAATTGTTCTAATTTATTGTTCTCATATGCAGTATTTATAGATACTATTTTAATTCTGGGATTTCTTGATTTATCTTAATACTATATTTCTCATCTAATCCATGAATTAAATGTTTCTTAATGATTGCTTGTGATTTTTTGTTCGCACGTTATCACCAAACCACCATCTGGGATTTCTTTTATTTGTTTTATACTAATTTTTAATAATTCAGGTTTAATTTTCCTGTATAGTTCCTTTTATATGTCTAAAGCAAATTACTTAATTTTTGGTTTCAAAGTAACACTTGGGATATTCTATTTTCTTTCTCTGCTTTTCCAAAAACTTTCCGTTTTTAGGTAATGGTTGGCTAGTTTGGCATATGCAACCTGCATGTTACCTTCCAGCTGCAATAATTTTTCGATGAGAAGTTTTGTTTTTATCTTCCACTTCTGTTACCAGTTTCTTTAATCATATATTTTCTGCTAAAACTGCTTCACTTTCTCCAGTTCTCGTATTTGATCTGCCTGTATATTGTTGAATTATACATACATACATATATACATACATACATACATAATCCTGAGCCTTTCTACCGTGAGGTGTAAGGCTTGAAGTCGATTGGGTTGTTGTCACTCTTGGTCGATTGGTGTTTTTTGGCACCACTTCTTCCACTCTTTTCGATCTTGCGCTATTTGTCTCACTGTATTCCATTCCAGTCCCCTCTGTTTCGCTGCTACTTTTACTCCTTCTGTCCATGTCTTCCTTGGTCTTCCCACTCTGTTGTTTCCTTCTGGTCTTGCTTCCATTGCTTGCTTCACCATTCGATCTTCTCCCATTCTGTGTACGTGTCCTAGCCACCCTAGTTGCCTTTCTTGAACCACTGCATCCACTGCCTTTACGTTCAGTTGTTCCCTGTATGCTACGTTCCTGATTCTGTCTTGTTTAGTTTTTCCCTCTATCTTTCTCCAGAACCTCATTTCTGTGCTTGTCAGTCTGCTCTTCTGTTTTTCTGTGACCGTCCACGATTCGCTGCCGTAAATTAATGCCGGGTACACCACTTTTTTTACTACCTCTACTTTCGTCTTTTTTGGTATTTCGGTTTTCCCCAGAAAGGTGTTTTTTATCATGTTAAAAGTTCTTCCTACCACGGCTGTGCGTTCGCTTATCTCGTCGTCTATCTTCCCATTGCTACTAATATATGTCCCCAGATATTTGAATTTGGTCACTTGCTCTATTTCTTTCTTTTCTATTGCCATATTGTGTCTTCTCTCCCCTGCTGCTATTATCATTTGTTAGATAATTTTGACCTCTTTCGTTTTGCTCAAAATTACGTTTATTTGTCGCCCGAATTCTTACTGATTACGGCCCTGTACAGTTACATTCAAATTCGTCTTAGCAAGCATTCTTCGTTCAGTGCACAAAGTGCGTATTTGTTTCGACAATCAAGCGTTGGACGCCTAGATATATCAAATTCTTTATGTTAAGCAGTAACGAAATTCAGGCCTTGGAGCTTAGTGTTTTCTGTCAAGAAATTGACGCCTGCAGTTCTTGCAAACTGTACTTTGGTAATTCGACCCTTTGAGAATCGCTGTAGCATTAACAAACTCTTCTAGAACGTTCTTTGTTTAACCTGACTACTGCTCGATAATTAGCCTTTGAAAATAAGGTTCGATAAATCTCTGGTTGCCGCGTAGTGTTTAAATGTTGTTTCAGAAATCTATCCTGCTTTCCGGCCGTCATAGCTTCAATATATTTTCGTAGAACGCGTCGTTATCAGTATGATATTAGAGGACTGAGGACTGTGGAATGTTCATTGTAAACTGGGGCCTTCCCCTGGTTCTTGCCAATTCAGCAATTGCATCATCCGTTAAAGCCTTCTTTGTTGTGCTTCAGCCCACGCATTTTACGTCCAGCTTTGGGACCATTGGAAATAAAGTTTGATAAGCCCTTAGTTAACCGCACATATAGAAATTATGGTTTTGGAGTTCGAAGTTTTCTTCCATTGTACTTCTCCGCGCGGAATTCGATTTGAAATAAAAAATCTGTACCCAGCATTTGAGTGAGCAAGACGTATGTGAAATTTCGCGCCCCCCCGACTGTGGCGTTGACGCTGCAGTTGGGGGAGCTTTTGTTAACGCATTAATGAACTTTTGGCTGCGTTGTTTTTGTGAGCTTTTGGCTAACTTGTGGTGATTAAGTTGTGAATCCTTTTTGACTTTTGTGCAGACTTTCGAGTGTCCTGGGGCACGTTAATAGCGAGTGCAGTTAAACCCGAATCTTCGAAGTGAACATTAATCCTTGGGTGTCTTTGAAAATGCGCGGTGGGCAGAGGAAGTGTCATTAACTCGGACGTTGTTAAATTGGCCGATTTTCGTTTCATACAGTTGGTCTCCTGGGAGACTTTTGGCACTTTTTGCCGATTCGATTAGAGAAACGATATCTGATGAGCCTCAACTAACTTTTTTCCCTGTTAAGTCGGGAAAAAACCATTGCGTAATGCAGATCTGTGTCAACGTCGGGTTTAATTAAAGGAAGGGCCCCCGCGCGATATAGTGTTGTTTGATGTCACTTCGTTGATTGACGTTTGCTGCCGATTCTCCTCAATCCCTCGAGTTTCTGCTCCACCTGTTGCCTCTTCTGGAGAATTCGCTACACCTCTGGCACGTTTTACCAGGCCTCCACGAGGACAACTACATCTGCACTTAAGACTGCATGCTGCAACTATCAGGTAGGCGCCCTGCATTGTACCAATTAGGTAACTCTGGTGCCTAACTTAATGTGCGATTTTATATTTTATTGTGCATCAGTGCTTATGAACGTTGCGTACGTCCGCTAGGACTTATGATCTGTCTCAGTTAATGTTTACCAGGGGCTTTACTCCTGGCGTCCATTTTATGTCATTTGTTTTAGGATCATACTGTGTTTTTTTGTGTCTTTGTAACTAGCCCTTAAGATATATTTTGGTTTTGTGGGGCCCCCTTTCATATTCACGTAGGATACTAAATTTAAACTCACCTTTGGGTGTTTGTGTTAATGTACCGATTTGTGTAAACTCTCATTTGTTTCTTTAAATAATAAACTTGTTAAAGTCAGTTCATTCTTTTTATGAATCTTGAAACCCCTTCTGGGTCATTCACTAATCCAGTGTGGCAAAGGCCAAGTGTAATTAATTTTGTGAAGTTAAAGCATGCTCTTTTGATTAAGCGAGCCCCGAGATTTGGGCCAGTCAGTGTTCTTTTGTTATTCTTTAGTGACGGTGGCCTTGAAGGTAAGTGATTTAACGACAAGGTCACCCGGCTACTCGGAGGAGGCTTGGTGAACAACAGGCGGAGGTGTTCACCAACGTACTTGGAGGACTTCTACATAGGCTACGTGTATTGTTCTTGGTTCTAGACACGTTAGCCACCCCTAATCAGAACCAAGTGGCGCTCAGGCATTTCTTTTTCTGTTAAGCAGTCCATCAGGGTTAGTGCCGCCGGTTTTTCCTTGAGCTTTCGAACCACGCCTTCCCGACTGTGTTAAGTGCGAGTAACCGGAGCAACAAAATCTGCTCCAGCACATTAAGATCTGTGTTCTTTTTAGTAAAGCCGGCGAACCCTGTAGTTTGTACCCGTTTTTGAACAATCAAGACGACCTATGTCGATATGATGAATTAATACCGTAACACATTGTCTTCGTTTTTTCTATATTAATTTTCATGTTTGCTTTTTTCATTGCTTTGTTATATATATTCAGGTTATGTTGTAGTTCTTTCTCTGATCTTGCAATTATCACCATGTCGTCTGCGTATAGGAGTTCCGACATTTGTACCGTTTCCATTTTCCATCTCCCGACTTTATATTTTTTCGTTTTCATTCTACTTTCTTTGACTACCTCATCCATAATTAGTGCAAATAGTATCCGGCTCAGCACGCAGCCCTGTCTTAGCCCTCTCGTTGTTTCAAATTCTTTCGACTCCTCATTTCTTGTTCTCACTAGATTTGTTGTCTTGTTATATAATATTTTGACCATCTCTATCTCTTTTGTTGTTATACCTCTGTTTTCTAGTCCCTTCCATATGTCCTTTCGTTTAATTCTATCGAACGCTTTCTCTAGGTCTATGAAACATATGTGAATTTCTCTTCCTTTGCTTATGGCCTTTTCGGTTATTTGCCTTAGTATAAAAACGTTGTCTTGTGTTCCTCTCCCTTTTCTAAAACCACATTGACTATCTTCTATCGTGTCTTCTAGCAAAGATAATATATACATAGATCTCTAGTGAATGGTCACAATAAAAGGGTTAGTTCTGGACGCTGCATGCAGACGGCGCTTCGATAGCTACAAATTTTGAAGTAAGAATCCCATTACGTAGCGCCAAACTAACTAACTGGCTGAAATGAGCGAAATGCCTATATCTACGTATGTCCTTTCTTAATTCATATTTACCTGCCACTTGCAGAACGGGTATTCTTTGTTTTCGGAAGAGATGGTTTTGTAGATAAACTGCTAATGGATACTTAACTGCATTTTAATGTTATGCAAATATTTATTGAATATTATTCAAATACCGTAGAAGGTTTATATTATGCTTGCCAAACAAGTGACAAAAGCATTTTCGTAACACGTGCTCTAATAAGATTTATATTTTTATACAGGGTAAAGCGATTAATATGCAGCGATCGATTATATTGTGTATTAATTAATAATTATTATTCCATTTATAGAATTACATATTGATAGTTTAATGCTATTTCGTATTATACAATATTTGAATAAATAATGTATTGTAAACGAGTGTATTAGTCGGGGAGGCAGTGAACTTTTTTCGGTACTTATTTTCCCAGTCAGTATTTTGGGTTATTTTGATATAGTTAATGGTGCTTTTTAAAGATTTGCAGGTCTAGCTATTGATTTCCGATGGAATCGATAAGTTAGGTTAGTGACCTAAGGGTACTTATTTTCCCAGTCATGAAACTCGTTGTACTAACTGTCGTTAGTATGAAAGTCAGTAAAAAATTGGTCTGGCTGATCTCTCTCTCTTAAGTCGTTGTTCGCTTTCGAACGTCGTGACCCCTTTCTGCATCAAAAATGTGTTAATGCCCGCCACGCATCTCTGTCTTCTACTTGTTGCATGCATTGTGTTAGTGGAATGCCTGTAAAGTGTGGTACTTGATCTATAAAACGATTTGGCGAGCGACCTCTTTTTCTTTTACCGTCTACTTTGCCCTGTACTACTAGTTTTTCTAAACCATCCTTCCGGATGATGTGACCGAAAAATTTTAGGATTTTTTTCTGAATGTTCCGCAGTAGTCGGTTATCGGTACCTATGTAAAGCTCTTGAAGAATTGATATGTTAGTACGTCGCTCGACCCAGGGAATTCGGAGCATTCTTCTCCAACAGAACATTTCAAATGCTTCAATGCGTCTACGACAAGCTGCATTTATTGTCCAGGTCTCTGGCTGATCTGCGCCTATGGAAAGTAAGTCTGGCATGGCATTAAAAAAGAAAAAATAAGTACCCGAATTGGACTTATTTTTACAGTCCTGAAAATGTATAAGCTGAAAATATGTATTTAAAAATAATTTTTAAAAACAGTCTGGCTGATCTGCGGTTATGGAAAGTAAGTCTGGCATGGATTTAAAAAAGAAAAAATAAGTACCCTAATTGGACTTATTTTCCCAGTCCTGAAAATTTATAAGGTGAAAATATGTATTTCAAAATAATTTAAAAAAATAGTCTGGCTGATCTGCGCCTATGGAAAGTAATTCTGGCATATCATTAAAAAAAATAAGTACCCTAATTGGACTTATTTTCTCAGTCCTGAAAATTTATCAGGTGATAATATGCATTACGACATAATACATCAAAATAGTCTGGCTATCATTGTCGATCACGAAAGCCATGCCAGACTCATATAAAGGAGCGTAACTTGGTAATGTATAAGTGACCGCACCAGTGCATTTGGCGTCTGGGCTCAGACAGGGAAGACAGTTTCCATTTCGTAGTACTAACAATTTGGCAGAGTATACGATCACAATATTAAATATAAAAAAACTCTGGCAACCATTCGGAATCACCGAAGCTCCACCAGGCCAGTAAAATATATTAATTTTGTAAATTACTTACTTCATTACCTTAATTATATTAGCGAAGAGACACTTTGACATAAATGTTTCACGACAGTGCAAAAATTGTAACAAAAACAGTATAAATAGTACTTACATTTAATTAAAAAACGTTTTTATTATTTTTGATATATACAAGAAGGAAATCAAAATTATTGCATCTGTCTTTGTGTGTCATGTTCCTCAAGGAGGTCATCGCAATAATTTTCGTCGTCAGTTGATACTGATGCATTTTCATCATCGTCACCATGAAACTGATTTTCGTCATACGAAGAGCTGTCATAATCATAATCATCACCTATATGAAAATATGGTTTTGTTAGTCAAACAATATCAAACATTTTTGTATGATTTTTGTAGGAAAATGATTTTCACCATTGCAATCCTTATATATTTTATGATTGTACTTCTTTCAATTACTTGTTGAGTGACAAAATTGTATTTTTTACACTTCAGGGCCAGCGGTTATTAAGGACTGTCAAAATCAGGTATATGCCTTATTAGGCAACACTGTTTATTTTATGTCGTTTTATATTCTTGTCATTAATGTTGCTATATGAAGACCACGGGAAAAAACTCCGTTTTTTACATTTTTAAAAAGATTGAAATTTGTATGCGATTACGACAATTGAGATATTTACGTTGTACACAGAGGTAATAGAAGACAAGACAAAATTTTTATTTTTTCTTACTAACAAAGGCGGGTTTTTCCACGTGGTCTTCATACACCGGTCGCTTCTGCATCGCCTAGTCGCGCTTCTTTACATGAGTCTGGCAAGGGTTTGGTGATGCACAATGGCAGCCAGACTGTTATTATTTATTATGTTATAATGAATATTATCACCTGACAAAATTTTAAAACTGGGAAAATAAGTACCCTGAAATCACTTATTTTTTCTCATTTATGCCCTGCCAGACTTATTTTCCATATTCGGAGATCAGCCAGACTAATTTTATACTGACTTTCATGGTAATGTTTATTTGTACACAAAGTTTCATTACTGGAAAAATAAGTCCAACTAATATACTTATTTTATAATTATTTAAACATTTACCGTGACTCGACCCATCGGAAATCAATAGCCAGACTTGCAAATCTTCAAAAAGCATCATTAACTAAATCAAAATAACCCAAAATACTGACTGGGAAAATAAGTACCGAAAAAGTTCACTGCCTCCCCGACTATATGTAAATGAAAGAGTTCTTTTACATTTTTAAAATTACATTTATTTTGAAATATAAAATTATTATTCTAGAAGTATAACAAATTAAGAGCCAAGTTGGACATTCATTACTTACGTAACTTAACTGATTTTTGACCCAGCAATTATACTTATCGTTAATTACAACCTATAACAAAGATATTTTGATATTATATGTCACACTTGTTTTACTGTGTGCAATTTAATGTAAATCAATTTTTATACAGATTTAAATTTTCCTTTAAACTGTTTGATAACGGCGCACTGCCTACTATACTTATGTTAAATTAGTATTTTAATTTCTTATTAATACGTTATTTATAGTATTTTCGACGTTATACTTGTTTGACTGTGTAAATTTAAAGCAACTGTATTTTTACGTAATTTTAAAATTTAATGACAATTTTTACAATCCCGAATTATTGTTGAATGGAGTGTTTTCATTTATAATATTTTATCTGCCTAAATACGTTACTTACATACAAACTGTTTTGAAAATTAAGTTTTTATTTTACTTGTCACTCTCTTTTATTGTGTATCTAGATTAAATCTGCTACTATTTTAGCTCCCCAAACACGTTATTTACAGTTTCTATTAATTGTTTGTTACAGCTGTATTATTTAATAAAATTAAAAAGTTGAAAAAATATGACTATTGTAGGTCATGTTTTTTCGTTAGAAGATTTTGCAGCTAATTTTGTTGTTAATATCAATCTTTACTAATGGTTGTAAGTGAAATCATTAGTTGTGTCAAAGCAATGTTAATTATTTTTCATTAAAAATCATTTTAAAAGTAACGTTTCGCTATTTAATATAGCTTCTTTAGACTTGATACAATTTGTTTATAACAATTTAAAAAAATTTTGGGACACCCACATTTAAAAGGCACAATAGTTTTGTATCTAGAAATACGAAACATTTTATAAGTTAGATTTGTGAAACAATAAATTCCTCTGTTTTTTACCTTTTGTTTTGTTTTTTTTTTATATTTATATTTGTTCCAAGTCATAAAATGGTTATAGTTTTATACTATTAATTTCAGTGTTAAAATAGTTTAAGAATAGTGTAAAATTGGATTTCACCATTTGTTATTTTAAGTAGTTTGTGGTTATCTAAAAAAGAAACATTATTTTTTATTAAAATTATTTAAGATACTTAATTAATAGATTATCTTACTTGGTTAGTTGTTTGAAATTATTTCCTTTTTTTAATTTCCTCTCTTTTTCCTCTTTCTTAGACCTGTTATAGATGTTTAATAGGTAAGGAAGGTTTGATTTATGTTATAAATTATTTCTGGTGTTATTAATTTGGTATTTCTGTAAAATTTAATAGTGTAGGTTAATAAAAAAGGAGATTGGTGTTTTTCATTATATAATTAGTTCATTTTTAATTTTAATCATGGTTTTATCATTGTTAATTTAACCAAGTTTATTACCTTCTTTAAGTTAAAATGGTTGATTTCGAATTTTTATTTTCATTTTCAAATTGCTGTTATTTGTAAATTTTTCTTTAGTATTTTACTTTTTTCTCATTTGCGTTGGTGTTCTTCCACCGTGGTTTTGAGGTTTTTTTTAAGTTGTTTTAATTTCTATATAAGTATTATAGATACAAGGGAGTCCTTTTTTTTGTATTATTTTCACTTGGTTTGTTGTTTTTTTTTATAAGTTTCTTGTGTTTTTTTATTGAACCATCTATTTCGGGATCACTGGAAGATGATAATACTATGATTAGTTGGAATGTTTTAATCTTTTGGTTTTTTTTTTAGAATAATTATGCTTAGTAATATACTGACCTTTTGGTTTTTTAATCGAGCAAAATCGCCACTCGGTTAATTTACTTTTTAGGAATTTGCTGTAGAACTTATCAGTTTTGTTTATGAATTTTTTTTCAATTGAAAACTTTTGCATTGTGTTTATTGAAATTTTTCTTAAAGTGGTAATTGACTTTTTGTTTTAAGAATGTTGCTGTTCTTGTTTGTATTTGTTTATAGCTTGTTATTATTCTTTGAAAATGGGATGGGAAAAACGTTCTTAAAATAACAAATGGTTAAATCCAATTTTACACTATTCTTAAACCATTTTAAAACTGAAATTAATAGTATAAAACTATAACTACTTTATGACTTGGAACAAATATAAATATAAAAAAGAAAAAACAAACCAAAAAATAAAAAACAGAGGAATTTATCGTTTCACAAATCTAACTTATAAAATGTTTCTTATTTCTAGATACAAAACTTTTGTGCCTTTTAAATGTGTGTGTCCCAAAAATTTTTTAAATTGTTATAAACAAATTGTATCAAGTCTGAGGAAGCTATATTAAATAGTGAAACGTTACTTTTAAAATGATTTTTAATGAAAAATAACTAACATTGCTTTGACACAACTAATGATTTCACTTACAACCATTAGTAAAGATTGATATTAACGATTAACGAAAAAACATGACCTACAATAGTCATATTTTTTCAACTTTTTAAGTTATTTACAGTATTTTTCACATCACACTTGTTTTATTGTGTGCAATATCCTTGCAATGTATTATTTTATAAAAGTGTGCTATTAAACTTGAACTCTGTTTACAAATAACACGCTGAGAATAATCTCTTTCCTAGATTATTATCTGCGTTTATCTGTGCGGTTTGCAAATAAGCTGGTCCAAACATGCAGCCAATACATCTGCTACGAACCAATGTTTGGTCAGCTACATTTCTAAAGTAAAGCAATGACTTACGCCATCTGTCACGCGCGTACAAAAGTACTTTCACCGTAACTTCACACCCATTGTGTTTAGAGATCTATATATATATATTATCTTTGCTTCTAGTTTTTTCCTTAATCTTGCTTCCCATATTCTAGCCCATATCTTTCCTGTTATGCTTAATAGTGTGATGCCTCTATAATTGTTACATTCTCTTCTATCGCCTTTTTTGTATAGTGGCACAATTACACCTGTCTGCCAATCCTTTGGTGCTCTTTTTGCTTTTACTATGTTGTTCATTAGTGTTCATATCCTTTTCTTACCGGTTTCACCTATGTACTTTATCATCTCTGGTGTTATCCCGTCTTTTCCTGCTGCCTTTCTTAGCTTTATCTTTTGAATTGCCTCTTCTAATTCTTTTTTTGTAATAGGTTCAATGTCTACGTCATCATTCGTGGTTGTGGTGTTGTGTTCATTTTCGTTGTTGCTTTCTCTTTCTTCTTCGTCGCTATCCTCTAGCACCTCCTTAAAATGTTGCTTCCATCTTTCCATAATGTCTTCTTCTTTTGTGAGTAGTTCCCCTTGTTTATCTCTCATGTTTTTTAAACTACTGGCCTTTTTTTGTCTGAGCTGTTTTAGTGTGCTGTAAAATAACTTTTGATTTTCCATGAAATTGTCCTTCATTCTGTTTCCGAATTTCACCCATTCTTCTTGTTTTGCCTTTTTTAGCTCGTTTTTCACTTCTGTTCTTTTGTCTTTATATTTTTCATAATCCTCCCTAGTTTGCGTCTGTAAGTATCCCTTCCATCTATTTTTCTTTTGCCTCACTTTTTCTTTTATTTCTGTTGACCACCATGCTGTTTTCTTTATGTCTTTGTTGCTTGCTTTTGTTGTTCCGCAGCTTTCTTTCGCTGCTTCTAATATACTTTGCTTTAGATACGCTTCAGTAACACTTGGGATATTCTATTTTCTTTCTCTGCTTTTCCAAAAACTTTCCGTTTTTAGGTAATGGTTGGCTACTTTTGCATATGCAACCTGCATGTTACCTTCCAGCTGCAATATTTTTTCGATGAGAAGTTTTGTTTTTATCTTCCACTTCTGTTACCAGTTTCTTTAATAATGTATTTTCTGCTAAAACTGCTTCACTTTCTTCAGTTCTCGTATTTGATCTGCCTATACATTGTTAATTTAATTCCATTAATAGATAGTTTTCCATTTTTAAAGAGTTTACATAGATCTGCTTTGATTTATAGGTTATGTTTTTCTCGCGCTTTTCTCTGACACTAACAGTATGTCTATTTTATTACTTTGTAGGAACTGTTCTTGTGCATGTTGGCACAAGCTGTTGGCATTCCATAAAGTTATTTTTAATATTTCCGCCATTAGGACATTTTACTTACTAACGTTGAGATGAGCTCTTTCATCATATTTTTTAACTCTGTTAAATCGCTATTCTGTTGGTTTGATGTGAATGGGTCTGTGTAATTAATGTTATTATATGTTGCGGGTCGTGGCGTATGGTTTTACGCGTAGGTTATATTATATTGTACATATCGGGATGTATTAGGTGTTAATTTACTCCCTAGTTGTGGGTATAATGTTTGCTACAACTGTTACATACTATACATCCTTTATAATTGGCTGGATGATTTCCTTTACTGTTAACACATTGAACTTTTTTGTTTTCTATTTTTCTGGGACAAACTGACGTGTTGTTCTACGCATTGGGCACTTTTTTTACTTCATGTCTTAAATCTTGTATGCTATTTTTAATTTCTTCAACATCGGTGGAGTAGTAAACATTTTTAATAGTTACCACTCGGAAACTTCTATCTTGTTTGGCTTTGTATGTGTGATATTTCGTGTTTTTATCTTTTAGCATTTTTGTATTAGTGTTTGGCTATCTTTCGGTAAAAATTTAACTTGATTGCCACTGAGTGCTTTTATAAGGTATTTTCTTCTGCTATTTTATTTAATTCTAAGACTAGTGCCTTTATGTCTTCCACACCAGCAACAAACATTAGTGGAGATTTTGGGTGCTTTTCTTGTTCCATCATTATGTATATTTGTTTCCATCGATTGTTCCTCAGCAAGGTGCTCGTAACAATTCTTTAGAGTAACACTGTTACTTAACCAATACTTATTTGATTTGCATTGACTTGAGTGACCTTCTTCGTCTGTTTCTTGGTCGTTTGTGACTTTTTGCAGCTTGCCATTCATTATCATGTGATGTTTGAGATAGCGTTAATTCTCTTATAGGATAGTGCATTGTTTGGTTGGATAATTGAGTATTTGGCTGTTGTTGATTATAATTAATAGCAGAATAGTGTTGAGGTTGTTGTGGCATTATCATGTGAGAATAAAACATTAACAAGAAAACAAAATGTATAGATTTATAAAAATGTTATTTTGTCACATGGCACTCATGACTTGGTCAGCCAGGGCCTGGTAGTATTAAAGTTAAAAATTAAAATCGCAACCGGAAACCTTGTGGCTAGTAACTCGGAAGCTTGTTTGAAAAGTATTTCACATTTTTTAATAATATGATGCTGTACACACTGTCATTATTTCAAAGAGGTGTGAATCACCTTATATTTATTACATATATTTATTCTAGAGTTATTAACAATGTTTTTTTTTGTTACAGAGCCAGCTCTTTCTTGTGGTTCCACGCTGGGTCCTCAGCAGTGCAAAGGATTAACAATTCTTCAATGTAGCTACTAACTATCAGCAAATATGTGCATTTACAAGCCTATTCAGCAAGACGGAAAAATGAGCAAGCAGCACAACCTCTGTTTTGAATCTCTGTTTCGCATCACATCAGAGAAAGAAAATAGTGAAGTGTCGCTTTACCGAAGTTTAGTAAAAATTTTATTACAGAAAAACTGCTTTTGTTATATCATGTGGTCGATGTGTCATCTTTGATTGTTTTTGTTTCTCAAATCAACCAAAAGGCATTGGAGTGCAATGCAATTGATTTTTTCTTAATTTTTTTATATTGCCAGAACAAATATAATCTTGATAGTTACTCAACATCATTGCTGTTCACCACTTTCTGTAGTTTGCTGGTTTGCTGCAGCTTTTGTATTAGTTGTTGTTTGTTTGTTAATGGACAAGGTTTAGGCATGCATAGCACCAGGTACCTTAGACACCGACTGCTTTGGTCGTATGGTCAAAGTCCTACTTAGAATTTTGCCTAGACTAAAGAGTTCCAGCCTTAGCAAGGGATCTTTTACATGCTACACATTGTAGTAACATGGCACCCACGGCTTTACATCACTTCCGAATGACGGCATTCCGTAGAAGCTTTCATCTGCATTTTTTTATTTTTAAAATCATACCGGGACCGGGAATCGAACTCGCCACCCTTAGATCAGTAGTCAGGATGCTCACCACTGAGCTACCGACCCTGGCTTTTGTATTAGTTGTGACGTTATTGTTATTAGACTACCAGTATGCAACATTGTACTTTGTATGATATTCGGTAAAAGTAATTATTTCATCGATGCTAAAATCGTCTGACTATCCGTTCCTTTGTATCTAAGTTTTTTAACTTTTCGCAACAACATAGTTGGTGTTGAGTGGGGCGCAACACTCTTTCCCGTTGTTTATTTTTCATTCTTATGTATTGTCCAGTTGCTGTGCAACCTGTTGCTTCCTACTATCGATCGCATTCCAGACACAATCTGGATGTGGAAACTAATATATAATTGTAGTGTCTTATTTTTAGAAACTACACCCCTACAAACTGCTAGAGGAAAGAACTTAAGCAAGTTCAACGAAGAAGAAAACCAGCTATTTTAGCAGCAATAGTGAACTGACCAGTTTTTAAGCATTTTATATCAGTGTCTATTTGTAGTAGGTAGATATCGTTTTTGACAACAGTATGGATAATAGAATGAGGTGTAATAATATTTTTCAGTTATGAACTAAATAGGTGTCATTGGAAACCTTTTATTTGGACCACTCACCTTAAATTGGGAATACTTTGTTTCAGATTTTTCAGTTTTTTAAATTGTCTGCCTTGAAAAAGTTTCAACGCCACTCTAAGCAAAAAAATGTAGATTGTTAAGAAAAGTGAGAGTTTTACAGTGAGTGCCAACATTTAATTTACATGCGAACGCATAGTAGCAAGTGGATTAATTTTATTTGAGCATATAAGAATTTTTTCTAATGCCATTGCAAAATCTAGCCCAAATGAAATTTTGACGTTTGAAAGTGTCTTTATTAATTAACAATCACCATAAATAGTTGTTTAGATGGAAGAGTGAAATATTTTTTTTTATAAATCCAATACTAAATTAATATTGTAATACAAAAGAGGAAAGGACTTCATTGCGATCGCTTGCAGGCAAGATAGTAGGCATGAATGTCCATATCCGTCACATGGCACAGTATTAAGCAATTTAATCATAGTGAAACCGTGAGTAAATTGAAGAAAAGTGTACAGTGGACCCATCATAGAGGCAGACAGACAGGACATTATAGAACAGGTCGGATAACGGATTGAAGAACGTTAAATTAGAAATTTAGTAGCAACAAAAGTCAAAGTGACAGTTAAAACATCGCATCGTAAGCAGATCTACAAAGAAGTAATTTTTTGGAATTCTGTGGAAAGAGTATTCAAAAACGGACGTAATCTTAATAGTGTAGTGAATCGCTTATCTTAACGTGCAGTACATGTGGAGTCGACCAGACTTATTAATATAGATTACATCTACTCATAGCTCTTAGTTGAGCCCGTCGGAGGGGCTCACTTCAATCGTTACGCCCTAATATAAGTATTAGCATACATAACAGCATGTCCCAATCTATCCTGCAAAATCAAAGCTCTACGGTTCAGACTACTGGGCCTATAAATTATGATAATATCCCGCTCCTGCCATCCTCACAAGAAATGTCCTCCTCAAGTAAAAAATCATACGCCCATGTCTCCAATTATCAATTTCCAAAAAAAGAACAAGCTATCATACTTAGTGCAGTTGAAGGACTAAATATTAAAAGTTATATTACTGCCATTGGAACCATAGTTGGCCCAAAAAATGTACAGTTTGCATCAAAAATTTCAAACAACAGAGTTTGTATTTACTTAACTAAAAAAGAACTAGTTGATTCTCTAATTTAATCGTATGAACTGATTAAAATAGAAGATAAGGAAATTCCTCTGCGTAGACTAGTTACGCCTGCACAAAGAATTATTCTATCTAATGTTTCTCCAATCATACCGCATTCAATTATTGAACAAAACTTAAAATTAGCAGGATTAAAAACTGTTTCACCAGTAACTTTTTTACGAGTTGGCATGAGTGACACAGAATACAGTCACGTCTTAAGCCTCCGCAGACAAGTTTACATAGCACCGACAGAAAATTCAGTAATCCCGGAGTCTCTAATTATAAACATCGAAGAAACAGAATACCGTATATTTCTTCAATCTAACACTATTTGCTTTAAATGTAGAAGAGAAGGTCACCTGTCTAAAGATTGCCCGGATTTAATAATATCTGCTCCTCTTAATAATCTATCTGTATCCCAACAATTAGTTTCAAATCAAACACTGAATGAACCAAGCGAGCCCGCTCCTTTCTCTCAATCACAACAGACGCCATTGCAGTTTACCCAGCCAGAAACTCTTTCACGATTAAAAAATAGACAGCGTCCAACTGAGTCTCAAATAAATAAAAAAATAACGAGAGATTCATCTGCTGAATCAGATAAAAAATCTTTATCATTAGATCATCAACTATCACCTATTAAAGCAATAATAGAATGCTCTCCTGAAAAATACCCTCTAACTTATATGCAGTTTAAAGACTTTTTGGAAAACGTATTTGGACATCCATACCCTTCTCATTTAGCTCAACAGTATACTAAGGACACAGCAGTTTTATCTAATATGATGAGATCACTATACCCTTATCTAACAGAAAGATCAATCAAAGGCAGATTTACTAGAATTATCAAGAAACTATGCATTAAAACTTCTGAAGAATTATCTGACCATATGGATACCGACAGCAACCACGGAAACTCCTCTGACCCTGATCTCTTGTAATTTTCTTATTAATAATGCATACAATAATCCAGTGGAATGTTAATAGCTTTTATACCCGACTAGCTGATATTCAACTTTTAATCGCTAATACCACCCCTACAATAATGGCTTTCCAAGAAACAAATTTCAAACACAATATTCAAGGACAAATCAAAGGCTACAATAATTTCTCCAAATGCCGGCAAAATTTCACTATAGCAAGTGGAGCTGTTTCTGTATATGTTAAGGATTGTTTTCAATCATCTGAAATTCCTCTTCAATCTAATCTTGAAGTAATAGCAGTTTCTGTTACTCTTTCTAAAACTATCTCAATTTGCAACATATATTTACCTTCTAACTTACATCTAGAATTGAAAGATTTGGTAAATGTTATTTCACCATGTATAATTATTGGGGATTTCAATTCTCATAATCACCTCTGGGGCTCATTACGAACCGACGGCCGAGGGCGAATTGTGGAAAATCTCATCCAAGATCCAAATATGATACTATTAAACACAGGACAGCAAACTCATTTTAATTCATCTTCTGGTACTTTTTCAGCGATCGATCTTTCATTTTGTAATGTGCAGTTAGCACCTTATATTACTTGGGGCACAATCCCAGATTTGTATGGAAGTGATCATTTCCCGATTCATATTTCTCTTAACCTTACCAAAAAATATGTTGCTCCACCTATTCCCAAATGGAATCTGAAAAGTGATAAATGGGACACCTTTCAATTGTATATAGATCGTCACATACCTTTCCTAAGCACATCACTGGAGATCGACCAAATCGTAGATTCTTTTACTAACCTCTTAATAATGGCAGCTGAAAATTCTATCGGAACAAGAAATTTAAACCATAAGTATTCACCAACCTCCTGGTGGAACGAAAATGTAAAATTATCTATCCGACAACGTAAACAAGCTTTATATAGATACAAAAGACATCCAACTATAGAAAACTTCGTATATTTTAAGAAATGTTGTGCTGTAGCTCAACGAACGATTAGAGATAGTAAGAGAAACTCCTGGATACAATTCATATCTACGATTTCTGCAAACACCGCTATGTCGTTAGTATGGAATCGTATCAAATGTATTATAGGAAATAAGCAAACTTCATCTGTCCCAGTCATATACCATAAGAATTCGCTTATAAGCCGCTTAGATTACATTGCAGAAGCATTCAGTCAGAACTTTGAAACCAATTCAAGCAACTCCAATTATAGTGATGATTTTAGAAGATACAAGGAAGACTGTGAGATTCGCCCAATACAAATTGAAATTGATAACGAACAGCCTTACAATGTTCCCATACAATATACTGAACTTCTATCAGCATTGTCGTCTTTTAAAGATTCTAGTCCAGGCCCAGACAAGATTCTTATAAAGTTTCTAAAAAAAATTTCTAAAACGTCTCTGACCTATTTGTTAGACATATATAATTTTATCTGGACCAATCATACTTTTCCTGAAAGCTGGAGGAAATCGACTACTATACCTATTCTTAAACCTGGTCAAAATAAACTCGATCCTCGATGCTACAGGCCCATCTCATTAACAAACACAATGTGCAAACTACTCGAAAAAATCGTGACACGTCGGCTAATGTGGCAGCTTGAACGAAACGGATTCATCTCCCCCGCACAGAGTGCGTTTCGTAAATGTCGTTCTACTTTGGATAACATTGTGAGCATCGAAAGTGAAATTAACGAAGCCTTTGCTAATGGTCAGCATTTGGTAGCTATTAGCTTAGACATGGAAAAAGCCTATGACTTAACATGGAGACACCGTATTATTCAGTTATTAAAGGATTGGAATATCGATGGAAACCTACTAGCGTTTGTAAATGGCTTTCTGAAAAAACGACTATTTCGAGTACGAGTTAATGGTGTAGTATCTCGCGAAACCAGTTTGGAAAATGGGGTTCCCCAGGGTTCCGTCTTAAGTGTTGCGTTATTTCTGGTAGCAATTAACGATATTTGCAAATCAGTGGCTCTCCCTAGTAAAGCAATTTTGTATGCAGAAGATGTTATCCTATACTGCAAAGGAAAAAATATCCATAGTACTCAAGAAAATTTGTAAGTAACCTTGGACCAACTTACTAATTGGTCTCGTTTGTCTGGGTTTAAATTTTCTTCAACGAAGACTACAGGTACAGTGTTTTCAAGAAAACATACCGTACACATTCCAACTTTAAAAATGGGAGATCAACCAATAATTTTTGAAAATTCTATGAAAATTCTCGGTATGATATTTGATAAAAAATTAACGTGGATACAGCATATTATTGCTGTTAAATCAGATTGTATTCGACGAAAGAATATTTTGAAAATTCTGGCTAACCGGAACTGGGGCACCGACAAAATAACTATAATGCGAACATACAGAGCACTTGTCCGTTCTAAAATAGAATATGGATCTTTAGCTTACGCATCAGCATGTAAATCTACATTAAATCTCCTCAACTCGATTCAAGCATCTGCCCTTCGTCTTGCCACTGGAGCGTACTGCACCAGCCCCATAATTAGTTTACAAAACCTAACATGTGAATTACCCTTAAATCTCAGAAGAACCCAACAGTCTCTTTGTTACTCGATTACAGTAAGAAGCAATTCTTCCAACCCTGTTAATGGATATATTTTTTCCAATCGATTTTCCCCATTATTTGATAGAAAAACTTACTCTCTACCTTTCTACCACCGACTTAATACAATTATTCAAAATATAGGTCTTTCCTTTTTTGATCAATTACTCCAACCCAAATCTATATCTCCTCCTTGGTGCCTATATCCAATCTCCACAAACCTTTCCCTACACAGATATCCTAAAAGTACTACCTTTCCACTAATCTACAAACTAAAATTATACAGTGTGTTTCACTTTACATGGAAGCACCCCTGTATTTTCTTTGTTTTTGTATGAATCGATTTGAATTTTTTACCAGTTGTACAACTCACCAAAAGGCATCTATTCATGTCCTTGAGCGCAAATGACGTTATTAGCCTGGCCTACTACGATGAACAACATAAGTCGTATTGTCAATATTTTGCATCGCGTTAGAGTTACAGCAAAAAGTTATTAAGAAAAGTTGTTTAAAATCAAAAGGGTACCCCAGATACCGATTTTCGTTTAATAGTTCGAATTTTTAATTTTTATCCATAAATTTGTCCAAGTCCCAAATTTCAACTTTTAATTTGGTATCAAATGGTGTCATGGAGCAACAGCATTTTTATTATTGTTAACAACATCATTAGCTATTAATAGTGGCTGATTTATGTTTAACTGTAGCTGAGAAAGTAGAAATAATTAGAATTACTGGTGAAAATGCCAGATCCAATAGAGAAGTAGCTAGAATATTTAATGGAAGGCATCCAGGGCGTGCACCTATTTATCCTGACACAAATTAAAAAGTTGATTAATTTTTTAAACAGTTCCAGGTTAAATAGGTGCACGCCCTGGATGCCTTCCATTAAATATTCTAGCTACTTCTCTATTGGATCTGGCATTTTCACCAGTAATTCTAATTATTTCTACTTTCTCAGCTACAGTTAAACATAATTCAGCCATTATTAACAGCTAATGACGTTTGCAACAATAATAAAAATGCTGTTTCTCCATGGCACCATTTGATACCAAATTAAAAGTTGAAATTTGGGGCTTGGACAAATTTATGGATAAAAATTAAAAATTCGAATTATTAAACGAAAATCGGTATCTGGGGTACCCTTTTGATTTTAAACAACTTTTCTTAATAACTTTTTGCTGTAACTCTAACGCGATGCAAAATATTGACAATACGACTCATGTTCTTCATCGTAGAAGGCCAGGCTAATAACGTCATTTGCGCTCAAGGACATGAATAGATGCCTCATGGTGAGTTGTACAACTGGTAAAAAACTCAAATCGATTCATACAAAAACAAATAAAATACAGGGGTGCTTCCATGTAAAGTGAAACTCACTGTATGAAATTCTTGATAATTACCCAGAGTCCATTAAAATTTATACTGATGCTTCAAAATCAGAAGACGGAGTAGGGGCTGCTATACTAACGAACAGTGGTGGTTACAAATTTAAACTTAACGCTGAATCCAGCATCTTTACCGGTGAATTATACGGCATTCTGGAGGCAATGAAATACATCAAGGCATCTGATTTCACCAAATTCCTGATCATGTGTGATTCATACAGTGCTATTCAAGCAGTCAAGGAACTTTTTTCCAGTAATCCTTTAGTCATAGAAATCTAAGAGTGCCACCAGGAAATATTAAATTCAGCCAAATCTGTATGTATCATTTGGATACCGGCACATATAGGTATTTCTGAAAATGAACGAGTTGACTTATTGGCCAAAGAAGCTGTATTCGATTATACAACACAATACAACAGTATTACAAGTTATGATGCTAAACACTTTGTAAAAGCTGTTATTAAAAAAAAAATTTATCAACAGTGGGAGAATTTACAGAACAATAAACTCCGTAATATTAAAGATAACATAACGAATTGGATCTCTGCAACAGGCCTAAATCGAAAATCTAGTACTTTACTGAATAGAATAAGAATTGGTCACACCAACCTTACTCACAGCTATTTGTTAAATCGAGAAAACCCTCCAGTATGTGAAACGTGTAATGTTCAGCTCACAATAGCACACATCATCTTTTTTTTTTTTTTTTTTTTTTTTTAATTGATTTTGGGCATCAGCTACTTTGGCTATTAGCCCATACGGTGTAATATGTAAATTTGTTTAAATTAGTTGATAAAGGCCGACTTGCTGCACAAAACTAAGTAAATAATTGCTATCTAGGTTTTTAAGATCCGGATTTCCACGGATTTTTGCTCTCTTACATTCTAGCAATATATGGTTGACTGTTAAAGGTAAGTTGCATTCATTACAAGTTGGCTGGTCCTCTCCTGATAATAAATGTTTTTTAGTCAACCGTGTGTGACCTGTACGAATTCTTGTCAACACAACTTGCTGCTTTCTAGTTAAATTAGTGGGATATGAAAAGTTTCCTATTACAGGCAAGAATTTTTTTAAGTAAGTGTTATAATTTCTTCAGGTATTTTGAAACTTCTCCTGCACTGTAGTGGTGACTTGATGTTTTATATCCTTAATCAGGGCCGTAGCCAAGGGGAGGCTAGGGAAGGCTCAGCCTCCCCTAACCTTTTTTTAGCCTCCCCTAGCACATTAGTTGCTAAGTTAATCTAACTTTTTATTTTTATTTTATCTAAAATGAATTCACAAAAACGCGCGTTCGGATCGTAGTCTGACGTCACATCTCCACTTCCATCTCTACTCAATTTTTAATGGTTTTCATTTAAAAAAATACTGGAAATTTTAAAACCAGCTGATAAGGTGTTGCAAGCTCGAGAAACAAGTTTAAAAGATGCATTGGTACTAATAAACAGTTACACAAACTATAAATGACCTAAAAAACGAAAAATCCTTTAATGACATAATAATCCAAGAAGTCCACAAAACCGATTTTAGTCTAGTTGAAGAAAATCAACCGCCACCACGCTGGCGTAAGAAAGAAATTACGCTGTTAAAGGAGTTTCTCATTCTCAATTGGCGAAAGGTCATAATATGAAGTCGATCAAAATTCCGATCTGCACATGAAAACTATTTTGTATCAAAATTAATAAAAGATTTTCTACTAACGAGGATTTGCTAACAGCTATTTCTTGTGTAGAAGATGAAAATCTGTATCTTAAAAATATACAATTTTTAGAAACTCGAGGAATAACTAACTATACCATGTGCGGAAGGAATTGCGGTCGTGAAAAACTTTTTTAATGCACAGAAACAAAGAGAGTGGCACGTGCAGTGTTGACGTATTTACAGACGTTGATTAGCAAAGAATTGCTTTCCCTGATACTTATCAGTTGAGGGCAACTGCACGTATATTTGGTTGCAACACTGCTTTATGAATCTTCATTTTCTGTGTGGACCCGCAAACAGAGAACAAAGAACATCCATGCATCATCAGCGGATGGCAAATTTAATTTTGCCAGCTTTTGAAAAAGAGCGCACTGTAGCCATTGATATGGATAGACTATTAGTTCAATTCAACAGTTCGAGAAGTAGAAAACTTCAACTGTTTTAAATATTTTATTTCGATTTTTTTCAGTACGAAAACTGCTCATGAACACGAAATGTTAGATGGAAGATGTTTCAGTTATGAAATTTTAGAAATTTAGTACTGTCATAAAAACTCAAAATATCCAATGCGCTGTTTATCTGTCAATTCTAAAATTCACATAAATCTGCTGTAATTTTTACAGTTTTTGTATCATAACAACCTGAATAAATATTTTTGAAAAAAGTAAAGTATGAAAAATATATGTACAAATTGTTATGTTGTGTTCTTTTTAAGAAATATAAATATTTTATTGCGGCGTCTTATACTATGGAAAAATGCATGTAACT
Source organism: Agriotes lineatus (assembly GCA_940337035.1). Lineage (NCBI taxonomy): Eukaryota > Metazoa > Arthropoda > Insecta > Coleoptera > Elateridae > Agriotes > Agriotes lineatus. The sequence continues at coordinate 10,572 of CALNHX010005396.1, read as the reverse complement.
TTTTTTGAAATCACTTTCTTATTTCATCAATATTTTTTATTTATAGATCAGAATATACAAATCCTACGAAAGGGTTAAGTAACACAGAAAAGTATGCTAGCCTCCTCAACCTTTTTTTTTGCCTCCCCTACGTTGTCATACTGGCTACGGCCCTGTCCTTAATGCTGTACAGTTTTTCTGATGCCTCGCATATTCCCTCTGCGGCTTCTTTGGCAGCACAATCTGCCTTTTCATTGCCTACTATTCCAGCATGGCTGGGTACCCATATGAAACTTAATGTTTTGTTGGAGCGAAGAAGAAGCCCATATAAAGATTTTATATTTACTATCACTGGATATAATGTGAATCTATTTCCAATTGCTTCCAGTACAGATAATGAATCTGTACAAATTATGAAGGAGACATGATCCGATGCTAAACATATTTGCAGGGCAGTTCGTATGGCAAATGATTCGCAAGAAAATACACTGATGTTGGATGGCAATGAGTATTTGGTAGTTTCATCATTATATATTACTGCATATCCCGCTCCCTTATCAGATTTAGAACCATCCGTAAAAAGGAATTGGAAAGTTTGATATTGTTGTATTAATTGTAGATAACACTGCTTAATTGCACCTGCGTTTATATCTTTTTTGCTTACCTTTAACAAGTCTAATCTGATCTCGGGTATTTTCTCGAGCCATGGTGGTTCTGTTTTCTTTTCGGTTAAGTGCAGAAATTGTTTTGGCAGAGATAAGGTAGCCATTACAGTAGTTGATCTGGTAGACGATGATTTATTCCGTGTATCTTCTTCTTGATAGCGGGCAGAGAATATATCACTCTGGAAAAGGGATAAGATCGGGTGTCCAACATGAGCATGCAGCTTAATTCTATAGCAAGCGATTATTTTCTCACGTCGTAAGTTCAAGGGAGTTAGTGCTGAATCTGCATATAGGCTTGCCCTTGGGCAGGTGTAGAATGCTCCTGTAGCATATCGAATACCAGAGTTGTGGATAGTGTTTAGTGGTGCTAGTCTACTGGGTTTAGCAGAACCATATGCTACACAACCGTAATCTATTTTCGAGAGTACTAATGTTTTATGAAGGAGTAGGAGGATGTTTCGTTCAGCTCCCCAGCTAGTGTGAGCCAAATTTTTAATGACATTGAGTGTTCTCTTGCAAGAAGAAACCAGGTAATCTATATGAGCTTTCCATGTAAGCTTTCTATCAAACAATACTCCAAGATATTTGAAAGAATTTACATTTTCTATTTCATTTCCGTTTAAGATAAATATAGGATGATTAGCACAAGTGGACCTTTTTCTACAAAAATGTATAGCTTTGGTTTTAGCTATCGATATCGAAAGATTTCGTTCTGTTAAAGCTTGTGAGAGTTCTGTCAAACCGTTTTGTAGTGCTTCTTGAATACCATCGTTCCTGTTGCTTGCTTTGAATAACACAATATCATCTGCGTATGCGCAGTAAACTACTGATTTACTAACCGTCAATAATGAGGAGTTGATTGCTACTAAGAACAATGTGGCACTTAGCGGCGATCCTTGTGGTGTACCATGTTTAAGGATAAATGGATCTGATAAAGTATCATTTACTTTGACGTTTATTATACGGCCATCCAAAAAGCGTTTTATAAATAGCGGCAAATTTCCTCTTATACCCCAGTCATAGAGCTGGAAAAGTATGTCATCATGTCGTACAGTATTAAATGCATTTTTTATGTCAACAAAAATGGCAGAGGCATGTAAGTTGTAAAGGAAACAGTTATTAATCGCATTTTCCAAAAACACTATTGCATCGGTAGTTGAGCGACCTTTTCTAAAACCGAATTGGTAGCGCGCCAGTAACTCTTGTTGTTCTAAAACCCAGTTCAGTCTGAAATTTACCATTCTTTCTAATAATTTGGAATTGCAACTTGTGAGCGAGACCGGTCTATAGTGTGATGGTTCAGACGGATTTTGTACTTTGGGGATGGGAATTATTATAGCTTTTTTCCAGGACTCAGGAAAATTGTCGCCATTCCATACAGCGTTAAGTGATTCTAATAAACGATGTTTCACTTTTTGAGTAAGGTTTTTGATGAAATCAATTGGAATATCATCAGGACCTGGAGCATTACTTTTGGATTTCGCTATTGCGTATTCTAATTCTTCTAGCGTAAACGGCGAGTTGTAAGGATAATTATTTCCGGTAGTAAAATTTTTGTTATGTTCAGTACGGTTTTCATCATTTTCCTCATTACACGATTGTGCAATTTTTTTTTGCTAATGCGTTTGCCATATTTTTCAAATTCGTTACTATTGTATCATCTACAGAGAGGGATGTAATAAAATTTATTGGCGCATTTCCTCTTATTCGTCTAACCTTATCCCAGACTTCTTTAAGGGTCGCATTCGTATTTAAGGACGATACATAGTTTTGCCACGATTTCCTTTTGGCAGTTAATATTGCTCTGCGACTTATTGCTCTCATCTTTTTAAATTTAATTAGGTTTTCCTGAGTTGGATAACGTTTGAATTTCTGCAATGCCCTTTTCTTTTCTTTTATTGAAAGTTTAATTTCGTCGGACCACCATGGAACTGGAAGTTTGTTTAAAATTCCTCTTGAACGTTTTGAAATACAAGTGCTACCAACATCGTGAATCATAACAGTAAATTCGTTAATAGAGAGATGGTGAGTATTTTCAAAAGCCGTTGTTAATGTTTCCTGGAAATAACTCCAATCGGCCTTCTTGAGCAACCATTTTCAGGTAAGTATATCTGGTTATTATATTGAAAATTTTTGAATTGTAGCGTGATAGGAAAGTGGTCACTGTGATGGAGATCAGCATCAACAGACCAAGTTATAGATGATAAAAGAGAAGCTGAACAGATTGAAAGATCAATCGCAGAAAAAGTGCCAAATCTGGAGGAAAAATGAGTCGGCGTTCCAGTATTCAGTATTCCTATATCATCGTTTTCCAGAAAATTTTCAATAATATGACCCGCCTGGTCTGTTATTAAGGAACCCCATAAATTACTATGGGCATTAAAGTCACCTAAAATAAGAAATGGAGTTGGGAGTTGTTTTACTATGTTTGTAAGGTCTTGGAAGGTCCAGTTTAAGGTGGGTAAGTATATGGAACATATGGTTACTTCAATAGGATATGTAACCTTAACGGCTACAATTTGTAGGTTTGAATTTATGTGTAATTTTGAAGCGGAACACTCATTTTTAATAAAAATTGCTACGCCACCATGAGCTCTTACACCATCCTGAGCATCTTTCCTAAATATTTTGTAGTTTTTAAATGTAACTTTTTTGGATTCGAGGAATTTTGATTCTTGGATACATAGACATATCGGTGAGTATTGGTTAATAAGCATATATATTTCTGGTAATTTGCTAAAGAAACCGTTGCAGTTCCATTGCAAAACATTGAGATACGGATGTGTTTCAGTGCATAATAGCGGTATTTCATTGCTAGTCGATGTAGCAATGTTCAACGCATTATTAGTATTAGTGATTGAGGATAGATAATCCATAAAAATAAATATAGAAATAAATAATATAAAAACAACTGACGAAAACATATATACACATGTAATATCGACTACCTTTATCACAGCACTTATCACAGACTAAGAATTTATACACCCTCTCTTATGATCTTGGCTTTCGGGGTTTCCCCTTAGGCCAACCTTTTTTCTTCTTCTTATTAATTTCAGAGAGTACCATTTGGTCAATCGATTCCAAACTAGATTCTACGGATGCTAGCGTTTTTGCAGAATTTGCTGAATTAGTTTGTGGAGATGCTTCTCGTTTTCTCTTTTCAATTTGTTCGCTTGTTTCCATTTGATTTGACAAACTATTTGAATATTCTGATGTCTGTGGAGATGATAATTTTTGTGAAGTTTCTCGTGTGGAGTCTATGTCTCTTTCTACTGTGCCAGTAACCTCATTCCGTGATGGAGAACCGATTACTTCAATAGTTCGATTACTTGTTGATGTGTTAGCACATGAGTATTGAGAATTCGGAATAAGCAACGACTGTTGATCTTTGATTATTTTAATAATACCTGGAGCTAAAACCTGAAGAAGTTGATTAGCAAATTCTTTAGATGCTAGCAATTGCGTCGCATTTTCTGTTGCGCTTGCAAATGATTTATTCGGCAAAACGGTTGAAGGACCAACTCTTCGTTTTGCTTCTATGTACGATAATTTATCGATTACCTTTATTTTTTGAATTGCCAGTTCTTGTTGATAAACTGGACATGTTGGTGATCGAGCGGAATGGTTTCCTTCGCAATTTATACATTGTAGGGGTTCAATGCATGGTTCGCCCACGTGCAATCCCCTACCACAGACACAAATTTGTACACTTTGACATTTGTCAGACATATGTCCAAATCTCTGGCATCGAAAACAGCGCATTGGAGACGGTATATATGGACGCACGCGTAGCGAGTACCAAGCCCCGCGAATTGTTGAAGGTAAATCACTACGATTAAACGTAAGTATGTGATTAGCTGTATCAACCGTTTGCCCGTTCCTTCTAGTTGTAATTCGTTTAACTCCTACTACATGTTGCCCTCGTAGTCCTTCTAGGATTTCTTCAATGGAAGAATTTAGGAAGTCCGGACAATATACCACACCTCTACATGAATTCAATATTCTATGTGGAGTAACCTTTACAGAATAGTTAGCCAATCTCTTTATATCCAAAAGTCTTTTACTTTGTTTATTTGACACAGTTTCCACTAATAACCCATCTTTAGTTTTTCGAATATTTTTTGTTTCTCCAACCAGACCGTATAATGACTTTGCTATTAAAAATGGACTAATCTTTTGAAAATCACCATCCACTCTCTCAATGACCAGGGACCGAGGATAGTTACCCATCGTCTCGCTGCTCACATATTTTTTCTCCAGAGGAGGAAATGAGTCCTTTGGTGGTGAGGAGGACTCAACCTCAATAATATTAAAATGAGGGTCAATACCATCGCCCACACCATCTTTAGAGGGGGGTCTCGAGCTACCTCCCATCTCTGTAACATTTAAGATAGGAGAACCCGGACTCTGGCGAGTCTCCATCGCCGAAGAATATGTAAATATTTTGGGCCAAAAACAGATATAATGCACAGGAAACGCCAAGGATTATACAAAAATTTAAGCCAGTCAAGAAAAAACGCAAGTGCGTTCGCACAGAACGGCCTCAGAATCCTCCGTAGCAGGGTCCGCCCTGGTACGGAGCAGATTGTCCATGGTCCCGGAACAACAGAGCCGCGGACCTCTAGCTCCAACCCATTTAAGCTTCGGCTGGCCAGACCTACCACCCCATGCCGGAATCCGGGTCTACGGTGACATGGGTACGCTTCAAAATGGAGAAGGACAACGAAGAACCACGACACCTTTATGAACAGGGACTTTCACAACCGGGTGGTCTATGTACTTGCTGGATAGACCATTCTGCCCCAGCAAGGATTGTTTATCTAGGTTTACTCCTCTAGTCCTTTTAGTCGCCTTTTACGACAGGCAGCACATACCGTGGTTGTATTCTAACCCCCAAAACCACTGGGGCGCACATCATCTTAGATTGTCATCTATATTCAGAATGTAGAAATCGTCATCAGTTACACAGTAATCTAAGTGAAGTGTTGAAGAATGACTATGTAAGTGAACGTAAAATCATCAGATTTATGTTGGAATGTAAATTATATAATTTATTGTAACCCTATCTTTATAGGGCGCTAATAGCCTAGTTGCTGATGCGCCATTAACCAGTTAAATAAAAAAAAAATAATTAAAAATCAATTTAATAATATAAAAATATACAATATAATAAACAATTTTATCGTCCTTACTTCTCGGTCTAGCGTTTTCGCAGTTTCATTCCTGATGTAGTTGCCGGTTTGGACACCTTATACGGTGGTTTGTCGTTTCTTGGTGGCTCTGGCGCTGGCGGTGGCAGCCCTGCATCGGGCGATGGCAAGTCCTCAGGATTTCTAAATATCATATAATAAAAATAATTATTCATTATGAATAAAAATTGCTTCGAATTTTCATAAAGTAGTATATATTTTACGGATTGTTACATTTTACAACTCTAAATAAATTTCAGACCCAAATGCGTAGATTATAATAAAAATATAAATCAAATAATTAAAAATCAATTTAATAATATAAAAATATACAATATAATAAACAATTTTATCATCCTTACTTCTCGGTCTTGCGTTTTCGCAGTTTCATTCCTGATGTAGTTGCCGGTTTGGACACCTTATACGGTGGTTTGTCGTTTCTTGGTGGCTCTGGCGCTGGCGGTGGCAGCCCTGCATCGGGCGGTGGCAAGTCCTGAGGATTTCTAAATATCATATAATGAAAATAATTATTCATTATGAATAAAAATTGCTTCGAATTTTCATAAAGTAGTATATATTTTACGGTTTGTGTCATTTCACAACTCTAAATAAATTTCAGACCCAAATGCGTAGATTATAATAGAAATATAAATCAAATAATTAAAAATCAATTTAATAATATAATAATAATATACATTATAATGAAAAAAATTATCATCCCTACTTCTCAGTCTTGCGTTTTCGCAGTTCCATTCCTAATGTAATTGCCGGTTTGGACACCTTATACAGTGGTTTGTCGTTTCTTGGTGGCTCTGGCGCTGGCAGTGGCAGCCTTGCATCGGTCGGTGGCAATTCCCCCGGATTTCTAAATGTCATATAATGAAAATAATTATTCATTATGAATAAAAATTGCTTCAAATTTTCATAAAGTAGGATATATATTGCGGATTGAGACATTTTACAACTCTAAATAAATTTCAAACCCAAATGCGTAGATTATAATAAAAATTTAAATCAAATAATTAAAAATCAATTTAATAATATAAAAATATACAATATAATAAACAATTTTATCATCCTTACTTCTCGGTCTTGCGTTTTCGCAGTTTTATTCCTGATGTAGTTGCCGGTTTGGACACCTTATACGGTGGCTTGTCGTTTCTTGGTGGCTCTGGCGCTGGCGGTGGCAGCCCTGCATCGGGCGGTGGCAAGTCCTCAGGATTTCTAAATATCTTATAATGAAAATAATTATTCATTATGAATAAAAATTGCTTCGAATTTTCATAAAGTAGTATATATTTTACGGATTGTTACATTTTACAACTCTAAATAAATTTCAGACCCAAATGCGTAGATTATAATAAAAATATAAATCAAATAATTAAAAATCAATTTAATAATATAAAAATATACAATATAATAAACAATTTTATCATCCTTACTTCTGGGTCTTGCGTTTTCGCAGTTTCATTCCTGATGTAGTTGCCGGTTTGGACACCATATACGGTGGTTTGTCGTTTCTTGGTGGCTCTGGCGCTGGCGGTGGCAGCCCTGCATCGGGCGGTGGCAAGTCCTCAGGATTTCTAAATATCATATAATGAAAATAATTATTCATTATGAATAAAAATTGCTTCGAATTTTCATAAAGTAGTATATATTTTACGGATTGTTACATTTTACAACTCTAAATAAATTTCAGACCCAAATGCGTAGATTATAATAAAAATATAAATCAAATAATTAAAAATCAATTTAATAATATAAAAATATACAATATAATAAACAATTTTATCATCCTTACTTCTCGGTCTTGCGTTTTCGCAGTTTCATTCCTGATGTAGTTGCCGGTTTGGACACCTTATACGGTGGTTTGTCGTTTCTTGGTGGCTCTGGCGCTGGCGGTGGCAGCCCTGCATCGGGCGGTGGCAAGTCCTCAGGATTTCTAAATATCATATAATGAAAATAATTATTCATTATGAATAAAAATTGCTTCGAATTTTCATAAAGTAGTATATATTTTACGGTTTGTGTCATTTCACAACTCTAAATAAATTTCAAACCCAAATGCGTAGATTATAATAAAGATTTAAATAAAATAATTAAGAATCAATTTAATAATATAAAAATATACAATATAATAAACAATTTTATCATCCTTACTTCTCGGTCTTGCGTTTTCGCAGTTTCATTCCTGATGTAGTTGCCGGTTTGGACGCCTTATACGGTGGTTTGTCGTTTCTTGGTGGCTCTGGCGCAGGCGGTGGCAGCCCTGCATCGGGCGGTGGCAAGTCCTCAGGATTTCTAAATATCATATAATGAAAATAATTATTCATTATGAATAAAAATTGCTTCAAATTTTCATAAAGTAGGATATATATTGCGGATTGTGACATTTTACAACTCTAAATAAATTTCAAACCCAAATGCGTAGATTATAATAAAAATTTAAATCAAATAATCTAAAAATCAATTTAATAATATAAAAATATACAATATAATAAACAATTTTATCATCCTTACTTCTCGGTCTTGCGTTTTCGCAGTTTCATTCCTGATGTAGTTGCCGGTTTGGACACCTTATACGGTGGTTTGTCGTTTCTTGGTGGCTCTGGCGCTGGCGGTGGCAGCCCTGCATCGGGCGGTGGCAAGTCCTCAGGATTTCTAAATATCATATAATGAAAATAATTATTCATTATGAATAAAAATTGCTTCGAATTTTCATAAAGTAGTATATATTTTACGGATTGTTACATTTTACAACTCTAAATAAATTTCAGACCCAAATGCGTAGATTATAATAAAAATATAAATCAAATAATTAAAAATCAATTTAATAATATAAAAATATACAATATAATAAACAATTTTATCATCCTTACTTCTCGGTCTTGCGTTTTCGCAGTTTCATTCCTGATGTAGTTGCCGGTTTGGACACCTTATACGGTGGTTTGTCGTTTCTTGGTGGCTCTGGCGCTGGCGGTGGCAGCCCTGCATCGGGCGGTGGCAATTCCTCCGGATTTCTAAATGTCATATAATGAAAATAATTATTCATTATGAATAAAAATTGCTTCAAATTTTCATAAAGTAGGATATATATTGCGGATTGTGACATTTTACAACTATAAATAAATTTCAAACCCAAATGCGTAGATTATAATAAAGATTTAAATAAAATAATTAAGAATCAATTTAATAATATAAAAATATACAATATAATAAACAATTTTATCATCCTTACTTCTCGGTCTTGCGTTTTCGCAGTTTCATTCCTGATGCAGTTGCCGGTTTGGACACCTTATACGGTGGTTTGTCGTTTCTTGGTGGCTCTGGCGCAGGCGGTGGCAGCCCTGCATCGGGCGGTGGCAAGTCCTCAGGATTTCTAAATATCATACAATGAAAATAATTATTCATTATGAATAAAAATTGCTTCAAATTTTCATAAAGTAGGATATATATTGCGGATTGTGACATTTTACAACTCTAAATAAATTTCAAACCCAAATGCGTAGATTATAATAAAAATTTAAATCAAATAATCTAAAAATCAATTTAATAATATAAAAATATACAATATAATAAACAATTTTATCATCCTTACTTCTCGGTCTTGCGTTTTCGCAGTTTCATTCCTGATGTAGTTGCCGGTTTGGACACCTTATACGGTGGTTTGTCGTTTCTTGGTGGCTCTGGCGCTGGCGGTGGCAGCCCTGCATCGGGCGGTGGCAAGTCCTCAGGATTTCTAAATATCATATAATGAAAATAATTATGCATTATGAATAAAAATTGCTTCGAATTTTCATAAAGTAGTATATATTTTACGGATTGTTACATTTTACAACTCTAAATAAATTTCAGACCCAAATGCGTAGATTATAATAAAAATATAACTCAAATATTTAAAAATCAATTTAATAATATAATAATAATATACATTATAATGAAAAAAATTATCATCCCTACTTCTCAGTCTTGCGTTTTCGCAGTTTCATTCCTAATGTAGTTGCCGGTTTGGACACCTTATACGGTGGTTTGTCGTTTCTTGGTGGCTCTGGCGCTGGCGGTGGCAGCCCTGCATCGGGCGGTGGCAATTCCTCCGGATTTCTAAATGTCATATAATGAAAATAATTATTCATTATGAATAAAAATTGCTTCAAATTTTCATAAAGTAGGATATATATTGCGGATTGTGACATTTTACAACTATAAATAAATTTCAAAACCAAATGCGTAGATTATAATAAAGATTTAAATAAAATAATTAAGAATCAATTTAATAATATAAAAATATACAATATAATAAACAATTTTATCATCCTTACTTCTCGGTCTTGCGTTTTCGCAGTTTCATTCCTGATGCAGTTGCCGGTTTGGACACCTTATACGGTGGTTTGTCGTTTCTTCGTGGCTCTGGCGCAGGCGGTGGCAGCCCTGCATCGGGCGGTGGCAAGTCCTCAGGATTTCTAAATATCATATAATGAAAATAATTATTCATTATGAATAAAAATTGCTTCAGATTTTCATAAAGTAGGATATATATTGCGGATTGTGACATTTTACAACTCTAAATAAATTTCAAACCCAAATGCGTAGATTATAATAAAAATTTAAATCAAATAATCTAAAAATCAATTTAATAATATAAAAATATACAATATAATAAACAATTTTATCATCCTTACTTCTCGGTCTTGCGTTTTCGCAGTTTCATTCCTGATGTAGTTGCCGGTTTGGACACC
>CALNHX010005395.1:0-107785 GCA_940337035.1 Agriotes lineatus | reverse complement strand
TCGTATTTTTAAAAAAGATTTTAGGATAAAATAAACACGAAAATTTCAAAGAACTCGCTCCTAACGTCGCTCGTTCATTCAAACTATTCTCTCGTAATTTTAAAAGCTTGATAACATTACTTGCATCGTAAATTACTATAATCGTTTCTTAGTAGTGTTTTACTAAATTTTTAGCAATAACAATGACAGGGCCGTAACTAGGTATAGGCAGAGTAGGCCCCCGCCTACAGGCGCAAGCGACCAGGGCCGCCAAAATGGCAGTGGGAAAAAATATTTCTTTCATACTAATGATACAAAAACAAATCAAGGAGTGGTCAATTTTACGGTCAAATTAATTTTTAATATTAAGGATTTTACCCTAAATAATGCTAATTATAATTATGGGAATTGCTACCAATCTGATCGACACATTACATTCCATGCTAACGATCATTTTCTAAATTATAACTAAAGTCAGTTATATGTCAAGACAGAGTGTCTCACACAGGATTAATATCAATAGAGAGACCTGTTACAAATGATCTCATTTGAACAATATATTTAAAAATTTGCAACAAAACAAGGAAGAAAAACTTGTAGCTAAAATAAATACCAATAAATTAAACTTTTAAGGTTAGGTGACAGGTACGAAAAGTACCTTTAAGTATTATTATTATTTATGTTTTGTGTTCATATGATACTATGCATAATCTTGTGAACTTATTAGTTAGAATTGCGTTTTATGTTTTTTATTCGAATTCCCATTATTTTGTTTGTGTTTCTAATAAAACTGAAATAGTAAGAAAAAACGCTTAGTAATGCGAATTACATTAATTCACAAAGAAAGGGAAAAATCGCATTTGGTGGGATACGAACCCGTGTTTCTACAGGGAATCTGATTTGTAATGCGAACAAACTGCTCCCGACTGGCAACAATAAAAACGTGACAGACGCAGACAGGCAGATACGCAGGCCGAACACGCATCATACCTTTATAATAAAGCACAACACTATATGCCATGTTAAAACGGTAAAAGTGCCAAGGCTTTATTCAATGGTTTACTACTTTCCGGTTTTGTAAACAAACTTTTCATTACTTTTAATAGGGATATTATCGCAAAAAACAGTTATTTATTATGCCGATTGGTTGTGTTTTTTTAAACTACGAGCAGAAGTATATTTCATCTAATAATAAAAAAGGTTTATTACTGGCTTGCTGAATGCGCCCAAACGCTACGTTTAACTACACCCTTACAAATCGATTTTCCGTCTTCGCCGTTCGATGCTAGTTCGGGTGGCATTCGTGACAGGAAGATCTGAACGCACCTCACACTAACGCGCGAAACTTTAAATTCGGCATGCGCCGCAGACTACAGGTAGTTTATATATAAGGAAATAATATATGTTTCGTTGAATTCATAATATAATATTTACTCCCGTTATTAGAATTATTGTTTTATATTTTTGTCTTTTTATTTAATTTTATTTGTATTTTATTTTGTGTTAGACGCGTTTTTGTGTTATATTAAAATGATGAAACAATAATTGTACAGCACTTACTTTAAATCGGTAAATCCGCTCGGCTGCTACCCGCTGCAGAACCACTAGGCGGAGCAACATGTCTTCGCGGGATCCCTAGCCGGAACAACATGTCTTCACTCTCCTTAATTATCATGTAATCATCCATCCCGAGCAAGAACCTCTGCAATCTTTCGTTTGCTGTAGTTTCCAAAAAAAGCTACCAACATGATGAAAGCAACTAACACGTGCATTCTACAGTAGCTATCATCTGACGCATACCACCGCATTGTTGCAACTCATCCTATTATAATTAATTAATGCTTCGAATAATCGCATACGCCAATAACTCCGAAAAATAGAATGCTTTGATAAACATACGTCGCGCCAGTGCAAGAACTCCAAAAATTCTGCCCCGATTGGAATTCTATCCCTGACCAGCACACATGCTTCGACGCGGTACATTAGTTGCACCTCCACTTTGGTTCTATTTGCCAAGATTGCATTATATTTTAGGGTTAAAAATTTTCCAGAAGTGGTAAGCATAGTAACTAAAACTTAAAAATAATGCACCTTTACAGACTACCAAATATTTTAATCTTAGCATATATTATTTTAACAGTTAGTTGTTTATTTTTAAAACTTTTACATTAAAATTGTTGAATTTAGTTTTGAATATCTACCTATTTGTTTTCAATATACATCATACATACTGAAATAAATGCAGAAGTCACTAAAATAAGTATTTTATGTCACCGCTATCGTTAGTGTACTGAGGGGCGCAAAAATATTGGCTTGCCTACAGTAACATTTTGCTTAGTTACGGCCCTGAACAATGAACTATAGGCCTAAATGACTTCAGTAGGTACCTAGTTATTTGAGAGCATGTTATTTTATATTTTTGTACTATATACGTTTATATCGACATTGATTTTTATGTGACTTATATTTGCATATGTTTATTTTCAAAACTTCTCAAAAATGTAAAAAAACGAAAATATTACATTTTGTTACTTAAAAACTGAAGCTTAGGAAATTTAACCGTGGCGTTTCCTGATTTTTGTTCAATAAAAAGCAAAATAACACATTTTTATCCTGCAAAAGATACCAAATAGTTTTCTATTTTATGGCTCAACCATATATATAATACACATATATTGCTGGTAGGGCCTGGAAACTTAAGAAAACATTACGGCGCCGACATAGTCTCACTTCGAGTATAACGCGTCTCGTGCGCATGCGTGAGAATTCGAACTCCGCCTTTAGACGCCAATTTTAAACTTGACCACTTCCCCATTGGGCGGACGACGCCGCCGCGCTTGCGCACAGCTCACCGTATACATGAAGGAGTTGGTTGTGTGTCTCACTTCATCGGTGAGTTTTCCACTCATAGCCGCTAGCAATATAGTAAGCATTAGATATATGGGCTCAACATACAACGCGATACCTTAGTTTTGATTCGTGAAAAGAAGTTAGACGTACTGTTTGCGTTTGCGTACTTATAATATACCTATATCGAAGTATTCCACATTGCACGCCTATGAAGTTCTGTTTTTGGTTACTTATTTTTCTTATTAGGCACTGAAATTTTACATATTTACCATGGCTGCGCAGAAATGGCCTTTTATTCAAAGAAGTATTACAAATAAAAATGTATGTACTTAATATAATAGCTATTTGTGCAACAAGTGCTAAAAGTGAATGTTTATGCACGCGGCATGAAAATTACGAAACGAAGCCGAAGGCTGAGTTTGATAACATGTCTCGTGCATAAACACTTTTAGCACGAGCTTGCGCACAATATCTACGGCCTTAAATTTACTTTTATTATGCCATAAATGTCGATTTAACAAAGGTTTAACAAGAGATGGCCTTGACGGCGCAGGTGACTGTTTCTGCAGCCGGTAGCTGTCAAAGTTAGTTATCAAAGATAACTATAATAGTACACGTTTTACTTTATTCATTGCACAATGCTTTAATTATTTAAAAGAACTTTACCTCTAACGAAAGAAGTAACTGGAATAACTTTATAACCTCACTTCCTGTTTAAAATTATAAATTCAACACCCGCTGTTTACTTTTAACACGCTGATTTATAAAACGTAATTTTTAGTTAAACAAGCTAGTGCTTGTAGAAAAAAAAATACAATCATTTTTATGATTATTTTCTAAAATGATACACAATAACCGTCATATGTAAGATATCTCGGATTTTTTCTTTTGAAAAGCATTTGTTTTCTACTAACAATAAACTCTGTTGAAAAACAGATAAATGTTGAGCTTGTGAATGTTTTTGAATAAAAGGTAGCCTATTATGAATATCGAAAAACACGATTCTGTCTATATACTTACTTAACAAGAAAAAAATTGATTGTACAAGACACAAGACCATAAACATCCAACAGATTACGTAATTCAAAAATAATTCTAACATAACCTCTAGCTCTCCTAAAGTTCTCGAATATAAAATGCAGCTAGATATTAATCAAAAAGGATGTCAGCACAAATAATTTAACATTGCACCCGTGTTTGGAGACTGAACGTAAACAACCAAAATAAACTCAGGCTGCGATATCTAAAAAAATTGAGTGGGTTCAGGTCCGGAGACCGCGCTGACTAATTAACAGGACGACCTGCCGCCAAGTGTGTTATCTCGTTGAACTTACCTTGACATTTTTGACTGAGGTCTACAATATATAGGATTTTGAACACGCTGTTCGTTAAAGTATCATTGAAAATGTATCCTTAACAAAAAAAAAATGGGCAGACTATGTTAAGTTTATTTACTAAAAATATCTATCTAAAACCGTCTTTTATTTGTAACGCCATTTTTTGCTGGTATGGAAGGCTTTTAAGTTGTACATTGCATTTGAAGCTATATTAAAATGTTATTAAAATTTTCTGTTTCGCAGAACGCAACAAAAAGTACTACATGAAAGTTCACAAACAAAATCTATTTTTGTTCTACTGCATTGAAAAACTATCAATTTTGGCAGTGTTTAGCGGCCGAAAACAACCACTTTTTGGTACTATAGTGCCTTTTACATTTCCGCAGTAATAACCGTAGCAACAAAAACTAACGTTGTGTTTCTGTTGGTCGAAATTAAAATACACATTACCATTTATTGGTATCATCATGACCTCCTCGATTAAACTGTAATTTTTTAATAAGAAAAAAGCTTCCAAAGCGGTAGAACAAAACAAATATGTATGTAACTCGTACGAAAGCGGACTTTTAGACCCGCCTAATTTATGTGCCTCGCTCGCTGCGCTCGCTTGGTCATAAACTGCGACACGTCCAAAAAGTCCTTAATTTGGTACTTGTAACATAAATAGCTATTTTATCACCTATTTTTATCGAGATCAACTGAATAGAAACTTAGATTTTCGAATGATTTTTTTATGTTTTTTAACACTGACACTTAAGGTGTGTTTCGCTAGTAATATATTATTCTCCATATTGAGATATATGTGTAGGTATAGCTCTTTGTTCTTCTACCCTGAACATCGCAGTTTTTGTTTTTTTTTTGTGATGGTTAGAGTTAACTAGTGAACACAGTGTTAGTGTTACGGTACGCTGATGTTTCCAAATTATTATTATGGGATTAACCTATCAAGAAAGGTGGTGTTCTGTTTCTAAACTAAAGTTGAAGCAGGGTGTTTTGCTCTTAATACCAAGGTAATATAGATTTGACCTGGACTTTCTTATACCAATAACAAGAACAACATAAAGTTACTGAGAATAATTTAATTTTTCAAAATAAAGCTCTTGCTGCAATGGAAACTTTCATATACCAATACCAACAGAGAAAAAGTGTTTTCATTGCCGCGAACCCAAATTGGCATCGCTTCCATCACCTCATTCGACATATTTTTTACCTCCCATATACCGGGTGACTATAAATGATTGATTTTTTTTTCTTAGGTTGGCACTGTTTATGTTGGTGGCACTGTAAGTCTATGTCAAATTCAATGTTCGCAGGTTAGGTTTTGCGTCATTCTATGTCAAAACTGACGCAAAACCTAACCTGCTAACCTCGCATTTGACATAGACTTACAGTTCCACCAACATAAACAGTGCCAACCTAATAAAAAAAAATTCAATCATTTATAGTCACTCGGTACTTCTTAAGGAATTAGGGCGATAAGTCAAGACTGCAACAGTTTCCATCCCCTTCGGTTAATCGGGCAATTTGTGAACGGGCGTTGTCATGGAGATAAATATTAATGCATCAATAGTTCGCATCGTTCGGTTCTCACAGCCTCTTTCTAATTCTGACTGTAGTATTCTGTTCAAATAGTCTTCCCCCCAAGTAGGAAATTACCAAAATTGGACCATGAATATATCATAATACAGTTGCGGTAGTGAGTCATGCAACATGAAGAACATGTCTATGACAAGCGATTTATACCGGTCAAATACTTGTTGAATGCGTTTTTCACCAAATTGTATATATAGTGGACAATAAATATTAGCCGCCTTCCCATCTTCGACACATAAAAATTTGCTGATAATTCGTTGTGTAACAAAATTGAGTACATACTTGGAAGACGTTGATTATGCAAATAAAACAATATCTCTTGTATCTGTTGACCACCAAAATGTCTTGATTATTCCGAAATAAACTCAGATATAGTTTCTTATTGATTATAGGTAAGAAGCTAAGTCAGATATTTAAAAAGTCCATGGCCAAACTATACTTCCGTCGTATGTTCAAGAAATTGTTCACCGATATAATGAGGCAAAAACATTGACATACCTCGACCAAACTACTGATTGGTTTGTGTAGGCATAGACATTATGCTCACATTTTACCATAAAAATTGTTACTATAGCAACGGGGGTTAAAGGGAAACCTATTTCCATCACGATATCATGAGGCAAAACCGCCAATGCTATATCTCGACCAAACTATTGATTTGTTTGTGTATGCATAAGCATGATGCTCACAGTTTTCCATAAATATGTTACTATAGCAACGAGGGTTAAAAAAGAACCCATTTCCATCACGATATCATGAGGAAAAACATCATTGATATGTCTCGACCAAACTATTAGTATTTGATTGTTTGTATAAGCATAGACATGTTCCTCACAGTTTTCCATTAAAAATGTTACTATATAGCAACGGGGGTTAAAGGAACTCGTTTCCATCACTATATTATGAGACAAACACATCATTGATATATCTCGACCAAACTATTGATTTGTTTATGTAGGCATAGACCTGATGCTCACAGTTTTCCATAAAAATGTTACTATAGCAACAGGGGTTAAAAAGGAACCCATTTCCATTACGATATCATGAGGCAAAAACAATAAATTGATACATCCCTACCAAACTACTGATTTCTTTGTGTAGGCATAGAAATGGTGCTTCCAGTTTTCTACTATGAAAATGTCAGTATAGCAACGGGAGTTAAAGGGGAACACGTTTCCATCGCTATATCAGGAGGTAAAAACGCCATTGATATGTCTCGTCCAAACTATTGATTTATTTGTTTGTGTAGGCATAAACATGATGCTCACAGTTTCTCATAAAAATGTTACTATAGCAACGGGGGTTAAAGAAACTCGTTTCCATCACTATATTTTGAGGTTAATGCGTCATTGATATGTCTCGATCAAACTATTGTGTGATTTGTTTGTGTATGCAAGACATGATTTTCACGGTTCTTCAGAAAAAAATTTCTCTATACAAACGAGGGTTAAAGGGGAACCTATTTCCATCGCGATATCACCAGGAAAAAACATCAGTGGTATATCTCGACCAAACTATTGATTTGTTTGTGCAGGCATAGGCACGATGCTCACAGTTTTCCATAAAAATGTTCCTATAGCAACGGGGATTAAAAATAAACCTTCACGATATTGTGGCACAAAAACCTCATTGATATATCTAGACCAAACTATTGGTATGTTGGTTCAGGCATCGACATGATGCTCATTGTTTTTCATACAAATTTTACTATAGCAACAGGGGTGTTTCCTCACAATATGATGAGACAAAAACATCATTGATTTATCTCCATCCAGCTATTGATATGTTTGTGCAGGCATAGGCACGATGCTCACAGTTTTCCATAAAAATGTTCCTATAGCAACGGGAATTAAATAGAAATCTTCACGATATTGTGACACAAAAACATTGGTATATCTCGACCAAACTATTGTTATGTTTGTTCAGGCATCGACATGATGCTCATAGTTTTTCATAAAAATTTTACTATAGCAACGGGGGTTTTCCCCTCTGCCCTTGACGTAAGTCTGACACAGAACATCATTGATATATCTCGACCAAACTATTGATTTGCTTGTGCATGCAAAGACATATTGCACCCAGTTTTCCATATTAGTTATTTATACAACGAGTAGCTAAAGTGCCACTTTTTTACACGTGTGAGAAAGTTTAAAGAATGAGCCGAATTATCTCCTGAGAAACTAAGGTAAATAGCTTTATGGTTGTGGTTGTTTGATTTTGTGGAGCAATATAGCTATATATAAACGTATAAACGCGATCGGCCGTCGTGTCGGGTGTCCTTTATAGCGCAGCGATAAGCATGATATGTACCATTGTATCCAAAAGTATCTGGGACATTGTGTATTAACCTTCTGGGACATTGTGTATTAGCCTTTGTAAACATGGCAGTCGATTTTAATATTAAAGCAACCTTGTCACAATACTGTCAATGTCAGCCAGTTCAGATTGTCATTCTAGATTTTACATAAGCCAGTTTCATAGAGCCACAAGACTTGCTCCAGATACTTTTGCATACAATCCCTTTGCAGAGAAGTGGTTACAGCATCTGACTAGCAATCAGATTCTGCAGGTTCGAATCCCACCGACTAAATTTTTTTTTCGTTGTAAATTAATGTGCAAATTCGCACGCTTTCTATATTAAAGTCGTTAAAACAATTTCTTTTGTAACTTTTTTATTTATAAATCAGTTTGAAAATGCAAAATATATTGTAAGTAGAGTAAGGTCATCTATGTGGTGGGCTTAAAAGCTAGTTCTTATTCATTCTTATACCCCCAAAACATAAGTTTTCAAGATGACGTCGCTATATTAGAAATAAGAGAAAATCGAATTGTGTTGCCTAGAATAGCAAAGCTAATCTGTTCATTGCCACATGTCTATTTTTAATATTTGATTATAATTTTAAGTTGATAAAATAATACGTGTGAGCTGTTTGTCCACTTTTTATCCATATAAATCGTTCGGGATTCTAGATATCTCGAAGAAATGAAGGTTTAAGATGATCTGTATTGAGTAAAAAGTGTAAAAGGGTGCTCGAAACGTTCAAAATTATAGAAACATACAGTGTGCGCTGAAAAGTTTGGAATACGCATACCGAATGAAGAAGGAAGTTGAATTATTTTAAAGGTTCAATTATAATCATAGTAATCGCCTAGCGTTAAAAACGATAGAATTGCTAGAAACATTAGTTTTTCATTAAACTATGACGTCTGTAGTATTTGAAAAAAATCTGTAAAAGGCTTTACCCAGAACTTCCTTCGTGGATATTGTGACTCTAAATAATTTGTAAAAATCAAATTAAGGTAGGAGTAAAAATATCTTCACGTTTCTAATACATTAAAAACATTTTGAAACAAAAAATGTAGCCCGCTGGGGGGAGTTGAACTTCGCCGCACCGACTTTTCGACTGCGCCATCGAGACATTGGGACGGGTACGGCGCGCGTCTCTCTTGAACAGAACTGTCTTATTGTTGAAACGTTTCGACTTTTTTGTGACATTGTTCTGCATCTGGTGAGTCCTATTTTCGGCAAGTGTAAAGCCTGACCTATGTGAAAATTATTACTTCCTTCTATTTCAAAATTAACGCAAAAGTAAACTAAATTTTATTTTTTAAGGTGCTCACCCTGTATTTGTCTGAAATTGCACCGGTTTCATGCCAGGTATCTATATAATGTGTATGCAAAATATCATCTTTCCCGACAAATAGTTTTTCAGTTATACGACCAACAGACAGACTGACGGAATTGAGAAAACCTGTTTTTCGTCATCTAGGGATCTTGAAACTTGTAGATCTGAAGAAATCTCGGAGGGTGATTATAATGCTTCCGTAAATAGGAAAAAAGTACTCGATGCAGTTGCTACCACAAAAACCAACTTAGACGAATAATGGGTTGTCGTTCGATTAAAAACTGCTTTGACATGACCTGTTTGCATATACCTACATATTCACAAATCCACTCACCGATTTCAATTTTTTATTTATTGTATGATTTTTCTTATTTGGCATGGGACAATAGACGTAGACAAGACAGTTTCGAAAAAATTAGCGTCCTATGTTCAACCCTTGACAAGCTACTACTAGAGTCCATTAGAGGCGTCGCCTGATGATGAAGGATTCCTCCCTGAAACTGTTTATTCGGGAGTATGAGTTACTCGTGGCAAACTCCGTATTAGACACTTTGTAATATATTCCAAGTTTTCTAGACTGGTTGCAAAGCTAAGAGGGCGAAATAACCTGTTTGTTGTTCCAACTTCTGTCTGTCCCCTTTGCCTTTAAATTGATGCGCCGCTGTCTGGTGACGGTACGGATTTGATACAATGCTATTTAATAAATATTTATGACTTCTGCGTGATGTCATTTCACTACGTGTTTGCAACTACTATCTAGGAAATCGTTTTAATGATTCCCAAAGATGTTTAAGCTATAATTTTCTTTATCGTTTTTGTATAGAATAAGTAATTTGATCGTTGTTGATATCTAATTCCAGGTTCCACTTAAATACAGTGCGTCCAAAATAAGGACTAGTGTGGGGATCTCATTAATAGTAAGAGATACAAATTTGGTTAAATGAGAAAAAAGCCTTTTCAGTTATTCTTTGCTTTAACATGAACAAAGCTTATTGGCACTATTTTGCTGATTTTTTTCATTTATGATGTTGGAGAATTTAATAAAGTTATTTCACTTTAAACCATTTACTTAAAAAAAAAATAAAACTTTAGCATCCATCATGACGTTATTTCAGTTATTTCTGGAGAAAAATTAGTTGGATTCCATGCTAGACACTTAATTTGTCTACATGAAATACCGATGCTGCAATTATGTTATGTGAACATAGAAATATAAGTATATGCAATTGTTTTGTTCTTCACTGTAGATATATCATGGTAGCAATAACTACCTAAATTAATATCTTTATACTCGAAACGCATATACTTCTGCGACTTTGGAACTGTTGGAAAAGTTTGTGTGACTGAGCGATCTTATGGAATTGCCAGTTTTACTGGCCAAACTAGGTACCACTAACACTACTACGTGTAATTAGTTGCTTGATTTAATTCCATATTTGTGATTTAAAAAAAGCTGTGGTACCCTAGTTTAAGTTCAGTCCATACTTGTATAATTATACTTCTCACGATTTTTGTTTAGTTAAATCCTAAAATCATTCCTAATTGTTGGCATTTCAGAACGATTACTCTTATTTACAACCCTATACACTGTACACAGTCTGCAAAAAAGGTGTACGTAATATCGTCTAACTAGTACAGGCAACGAATAGTACCACTTTGAAAACGTATTTTACTCTGTGCAAAAAATCAAATAAATTATGCTGAAACGTTCAAAAATTATATGCAGAATGAATAACTCTCAACCAATGAATAGCTTTAAGAATTCTTATTTAATAGACAACATAATCAATCGTACCGGCATCAATAGCTTTTGTATCTAGTGGCCATTCATCCCTATCCATTTTTATTTAAGCGAGCGGAAATTATTATTTTCCGCTCGTTGCTATTTCAAATTTCTGTCGTCAAAGGACTCCCTAAAAGTCTACTTTCCAAAGCTGTTGTAGAAAAAATTATTATTCTTCGAAATATATTTAAAGACGGGAACATCCAGGTAGCATAATAAAAAAAAATCTTTCTATCCCTCTTTCTTCTACTATGGATTTTCTCTCTATTTGCCCCAAATTGATCCTTTAGAGCAGGCAGTGGTTCTTAACTTTTTTTTACATACCCTCTAGCGTCTTACTTGCTTCTCAAGTATCTCTTAAGATTATTGTATACATAATATTAGCATAAGCTTCATTATTGCACAATAACAAAATCTTCATTAACGATATTGGGGTTATTTTACAAAAATAACAATAAAATTAACAAGCAATACATATATTATGTTTTGTAATTTAAAGGAAAAAATCCTGTGTGTTATGTAGTGTTCCTATCCGAACGGTTAAGGCATCTGACTAGAAATCATATTATTTCTGGGAGCGCATGTTAATCCTACCGACTGCGCTATTTTTTTCTCTTTTTGAATAAGTACAATAATTTACATTACTAAATATTTCATTTGATTGTTTCTGCCTTATTAGAAATATTAAGATATTTTTACCTATTTTTACATAATTATTATGAACACTCGTCAACAGTTATTCGATCTAAGAATCATTGTTCTTTGTTCTTTTGCGGTGCGCTTTTTTGATTAAAGATATTAAAAATATTTTATTGTGAAACGTATTTATTTACAATTCAATTTGGTTACACATTTTAAGGCCACACTATTGCTAGGAATAGTTAGGGATCAGAGACCAGGCGGCAGGAGATCTATAGAAAGACCGGAAACAAGATAAAGATATAGACTCTAGATAAGATCTAGAAGAAGAAAAAAGACTGAAGAAACCGGATTTTGAACCTACTGAAAGCCTATTAGAAGAGGAGTCTTCTCCATCTCTTCTAATATATTGTAGGCACTATATTGCTACAATTATGTTACTGTAACGACCTTGGAATCAGGCCATTGCAAACATATGACTCAGCGTCCCGAGCATTCGAGAACGACCTAAGACGGGGGCAGTGTTACGACCTTGAGCCGGTTCACGTGCGGACGGATGACTCACACCCTTCGAGAAACAACCTTGGCGATTCATGCGCGCGAACACGTCAGCGTTGCGGGAAGGATCGAGCAAGGTCTCTACGCTTCCTGAATGATTCACCCGGCGCATATATAAATACGCGAAAAGCGAATAAGAGGATAGTCGAAGTCGAAGTGTAAGCCCGAGTGCCGACTCCTGCTTGGAAGAAGCTGCCATATAAATAAACCCGTGTGTACATAAATTTAGCGAGATAAATAACGCGTGTATAACAAATAAATATAGCCATATAAATAATTAATGTGAAATCGCGTGTAAATAAATAAAGTATATCTGTTGTTAGAAATACATAGTCCTGTTAGTTTATAAATAATGTGTGTTCCGCCTTAATAGTTCTTGTGTTGTGTAAATAGATTAAGATAAATCGTTGTAACAAAATGCTTTAAACAAGAAGCGGCGTATAATTTTTAATAGCCCGAAAACGTAACATTACATTGAAATAATTAACTGTTTCAGTATAGCTGTTTTTGCAGTTGCAAGTTTCAAATAAATCCACAGATTTTTAATTTGAAAGAAAAATATTTTGGTACATTATACAATGTGTTATGAGGCTACAGTAGACTTTAAATATATATTACAGTTATTGATCTATCTAAATGAAATTTAAGGTAGGTCTATGAAAAAAAAAATACAGAAATGGGTATCCTTGGTCTTTTTGACATTAGTAAGGCACTCAGATTTGGAAACTCAAATATTTTCGTTAACTTCATTCTTTTTGATGGACTTCAAAGAAGTCCTTGCCGTCATTAAATAGAGAAATGTTTCTTTTTTCAATGATACCGATAATTATACTATAATTAAATTACAATTTTTGCCCGGTAGACCACGGAAAAGTATTAAACATAACAAACAATAAGCAAAAAGATGCCAGTGGGGAAAAGGGCGGATAACAAATCAGTACCACTTAATAAATCAAGAACAGAAAATAAAAAAAAATAACATAATTTGTTTGGCTTCTCATATTCACAACCCTCCGTCTCTCTTATTTAACTTCTTACCTATTCAATTTCAAAATTTCTGTAGTTGTACTTGCGTTTAAGAGGTTTATTTTTATAACTTTAACATAATTTTATTGCACACCAGTAGCCTATTACGATCGACACTGAATGCGAAAAATTGAAAAATCCTTGTAGACTTACTGCCGGTCTTATAAAGGCCACTAATCTGAGGTTAACTTTAATTCGCTGTTAAAATAAACAAAATAAGCGCATCAAAACGTCAGTGCTTACGACATTTTATTCATTAGTAAACAAATTTTGATGCGCTTTTGTTTATTTTAACAGCGAATTAAAGTTAACCTCAGATTAGTGGCCTTTATAATAGTTTTGTATAAAAAAATATTGACAAAGTTAGAGAAAGAAAATTTTAATTTTCTGATTTTGGAAAACTGTAGCAACAATTTTTGACAAAAGTTTTAGATAATTATGTAATATGTATCTATGTATTGTATGTATGTACCTATGTATGTATTATCTGTAACCTCATTTACCTTGCGGTGTAGAGGCTGATGCTTATACTCTTGCATATGTTTTAAAAATATTTTCAATTTTGGACTTGGAAAATTTTAGTATAAATTAATTTCGCGATTTTTACTAAAATCTTCATACAAAAAACTTTTTTGACAAAATTTATAAACAATTACTTAATACATAATAGGGTTTTAAAAATATATTATATATTACAAATATATTATTACTTTTTGGACTTTCGGATTTTTTTTCCAAAAACTGTACCTACAAAAAAACCTTTTGAACAAAAGTGGTAGATAATTGCACAATATATCATAGTAAAGTACCACTTCCGGTTACCGGGTTTTAACCAAAAATCACTGGCATCTCCGAATTTATATTAAAAACGTAGATATGTTACAGATAACTTGTATAAATCAGTCATTTTATAGAGATTGGTGGTGGAAAATGTGAACATAGACAATCAGATGAGCTAGAATACAGTTTATGGGCTTTGTTTGAGTTAGATAGAAATAGATTAATATGCGATTAACATCTAGTATCCGCAGAATTCTAGGATACTAGATTTTAATACATACGTGATGTTTATTTCTGTTTAAGGCATACAAAGCCTATAAATTGTATTCTAGCTCATTTGACTGCCGTTCACATTTTTCACCGCCAATATGTATGCATAATGACTAGGCAGTTTATATAATGCCTAGCAGTTAGGCAGTTTATGAAATGCATCTCTTAAGCCCATTTTTCATATATTACCTAGGGATTATACATATATTCCCTAATGAGCTGTAGGCATTTTATGCAATATATTTCTTAAACTAAAAGTTAACACTCATTAACCAATGGGCTTAATGCGGGTGTACGTCAACTCATTAGGTACTCTAGCAAATTTTGTAGGTATTTATGACAGGCGAACTCATCACCGGCATCAGGCAACGACCGATGAACTCATCACCGGAGACAGGCCAACTCATGTAAGAATGTATATCACACACACGATCAAAGGCTGCAACTAATCTAAACAAGCTAGAAGAACACAACCTGGAGATGAGAATCAGTGATGCCGGTTTATATGAAATGCCTATTCATTCTATATAATGACGGCACTTTCCCCGGCATTATGTTTAATAACAAACATTAAACAAAGGGTATTTTAGGCAATTTATGAAATTACATAAAATGCCTAATAGTTAGTATAAAATGACTGAATTATACAAGCTGTCTGTAACAGATATAAATTTTGAGGACGATCGATGTAGCCGTCTGGGTTGTAAAGAGGACACAAGACTCTCAAACTCGCATGTACCGACAGAAATTTCGTAAACCACTTTTTCTGAATGAGAAAACATGAAAATGGATATTCCACAAAAATCTCGAGTTCGAAAAAATCGTGACTACTATATTTTATTTTGTGTTCTACTGCATCGAAAAGCTATTAATTTCGACAGTGTTTAGCGGTCGAAAACACCCACTTTTTCGTACTATCTTTTGCTTTTAGGCAGTAATAACCATAGCAACAAAAACCAACGTTGTGTTTCTACTGATCGAAATCAAAATAAACATTGCCAAGTTTTTGGTATGATCATGACCCTCTCGGCTTTTCCCGACAACCTCGATTAAACTGTCATTTTATAATTAGAAAAAACGCTTCCAAAGAGTAGAACAAAAAAATTATGTATGTAACTCGTAGGAAAGTGGATTTAATTTCGTACATATAACATAAATAACTCTTACGAAGTAAAATAAAGTAGAAAAATAGTTGTGGTGACCTCACGACTTTCTTTTGCTGCTTGTAGAAATTTAATATTGCGATTTTTTCAATAACAACTAGGTATTTTTTTAGAAAAGTTATAATTTCGTAATATATCTCATATATTATACTTATTGCAAAAAAAGTTTTCTTTTAACCTCTAGAGGGCTGTGGATTTTTTTAAAATTTAATTTATGTTGGCAGTGATGTGTAAAGGTACTTAATAATATAACCTGTACAATTTTGACAGAATCACTCACCTTTTACAGGATGTTTAATACTGAACACAAGGTGGTGCTGTGTATGGACAATGCAGGAAATCGTTTTGAACAGC
Source organism: Agriotes lineatus (assembly GCA_940337035.1). Classification (NCBI taxonomy): domain Eukaryota; kingdom Metazoa; phylum Arthropoda; class Insecta; order Coleoptera; family Elateridae; genus Agriotes; species Agriotes lineatus. The sequence goes on along the minus strand of CALNHX010005395.1, from coordinate 91,827 downwards.
TGTAGTTGTTTTTGTTATTAACATTTTTATGTACTTATTCAACAAAAATGTTTGTATTTGTTAAATTGACATTCCTGATATAACCTTAAACTGACAGATGTAACATAGCAGTGTGACTTTTATTACCACGACTAACCAACAACATTTTTTGACAAAATAATTCTACAGCCCTCTAGAGGATAAAAGTTTTCGATCATTTTGTCATTTTGCGAATTTCGTACTAAAAAATTATGATACAATATATGATTTTGTTCTATAGCATTTAATTTTTATGACACAATTATAAAATTTTCACGTAAAACAGAAAGAACATAAGAGTAGTAACGTACTACTTCTGGTTACACGATTTTAACCAAAAAATCACGGATCTAAGAATTTATATAAAAAAATCTGGTGTGGTACACCCACACAACTTCCTTTTTCATATAATTAGTCGAAAATTTGTTTTTTAATTTTTATGCATTTGTCAAAAATTTTCAAAAATTATAAATTCTGCAAAAACGGTACAAAATAGATTTTCTCTAAAATTTTCAGCATAATTCAAAAATGTAATAATATACCGAGCATGCTATTTAAAATAACAAAATTGATAGAGACTTTCGATATAACCGGAAGTGATATCACAGTCAAAATACTGTAGTTGTAAGTAGTCGCTCTTACACATAAAATCCTTGGCCCAAGTTTCAGATTTTTAATTTTATTAGTTCTCTATATTGCCCTATAATATAGAAGTTAATAAAAAAAAAGAAAAAAGATTAGTCATTTTTTTTTATTTTTAGCATTTCTCAAAAATTTTCAAAAATTACAAATTCTACAGAAACCGTATAAAATAGAAAGTTAGTTGAAGTTAATTTCAAAATACATTTTAGAGGTATTCAACTGGAAAATCACCTATCTCACATCAATACACATTAAAACTGTAATAAAAATGTAAAGTTTGAAAAAATTCGTTAGTGCCGATTTTCTTCAAAAACTTGCTGTCGCATCTAGATCGTACACAAAACTTATACATATATGAAGTTTCAACGTTATACCTGTTTTCGTTTCTGAGATATTCTGTTCACAGAAGACAGACCAATGAACAGAAACATGTTTTTTGGGTTCAGGGGACTCTAAAAACGTGAAGATCTGTTGAAAACTCAATTTCGAATTTTTTGGGTGAATCCAATTATTGTGAAAGGAAGTAAAAATTAAGATATACCTACATTTTTAGGCCGATCAAGTAAATGGTATGGGTTGTAGAGAGAACATAGACTCAGACCCACAGCCTGATAGACTCACAGACATAATTTCAAAAACAACTTTTTTTGAATCAGAAGACACGAAAAAATCATGAAAACTATATTTTACGTACCTAGTAAAAGAAAGTAAAAATCATTAATATTTGGATTTCTACTATTTTTGTGAGTATGAACAACATTCGAGATAATAATAATAATAATAATAATGATTTATTGTGTCGATTACAGAGCAGTAATTCAATTTATAATTCATTCAGATTTAGTCATAACGCCGTTTTTTAGCAAAAAGCACGCCTGTCACTGGAATTATGAAGTTTGTAAAATAATATGTATGCACAGCGACGCCTATAATATTGGCCTAACGGCTGTTGGCTGAGTTAAATGTAAATGAAATAAAAATAAAATAAAATAAAAGCCGGAAGTTCAGGCACTAAAAATGGTTAAAATATGCAGACATTCAGGACTATACAAACACAAAGTAGGCATTTATTTTCAAAAATTGTTAATCACTAAATTCATATTATAAAATGTGTCTTTTTTTAAAGGTGAAAATGATTTCTGAATGAAAAAATATGTTTGAATATCGAAAATTATTATTTTTGGGTCTGCAGAAGTAATTGCCACATATTTAAAACATACAATGTTCTTCGTTTCTAAATAATTGAGGTCTACTGCCTCACCATTTAAAAATTGTGATGTTTTTTTTTTAATTTCTAAATCTTAGTGAATGCCTAGTAATCCTAGTGAACAATATTAATCCTGGTAATGAATTATGACTTCCATGCAGGTAGGTGCTATGTCATCTTCAAGGGTGGGTTCAGCTCTTGCTACGCTTTACTGCAATACAAGACCGAAATTTCTCTCGGTATTTACTCGGAATAGGCATTTATAGGAAAACCCATCGAAATAAGTACTTTCAGGTGGGGTCCTACGCCGCGCTTAGATACCTATATTGCTTGAAAATAGAACAGGTATTTATACCTAAAAGGGCATTTATGTGGAAAAACCATAGAAATAAGTATTTGCGGGCATTTTAGATAATTGTCCCAAACTTTCGGTCTTTATTTATCCGATTTACATGCATTTCAGCAATTTTAGACTTAATAAAACTTTAAGAGTGGATTAAATCGACTACCATGTTATATCAATGGATATTTTTTATACGGGGTTATACGGGGAATAAATAAATCAAAACGATCTATCATCTGGTTTTTATTCGTTTATTAAAAGACCGAATGGTTAAGTAATAGGTACGAGTACATAGAGTTATATTATTAGTGAAAAACGTCAAGGCATTGTGTCACTATAAATTAAATGTAATGTTTGGACAAGGGCAGCTATCGAAAACAAAATCAGTGTCGAAAATTAGTTCATATACTTGCAATTAGTTCATCTGTCACTTTGACCCTTATCAATCAGTGCGTGTATAAAATTAATTTCCCGCGAGGTATTTTTAAATAGAATCATTTTTGAACTGGGGTTCGGGAAAATGGTAACTGGAAATTAAATGGAAATATCTCTGTCAACGTTGTACTAACGAATTTAGACTAAATTTTTGATTATTAAGGCAACTTGGCAGCAGCTGATCACATTGTTTATATTTGCTTAGATGTGCAGTTGAAAATCCACAGCCGCCTTTCTAAAAAGATTTGTATGATCCTAATTACAAAGGGTGTAATTAAAATATGTGGACATCGAATGTCATTCAAATCGATACAAACGTTCTATTGCCATAATAAAAATAAAGGTAAAAAGTTGCTTTTAAGTCGTGTAATTTGGGACGAGGAATCTGTGGTTAAGCTATGTTCGCATAGGTTAGGCACACCCTGTAGGTACATCTAAATTCCAAGTGACATTGTCTGCTGCTGTTTAAAAACACATCTAATTCAAATGAGTAATTATAGTCTCATTTCCCAAGGGTCAAATTCGGAATTACAATTGCAGAACAGGTTGAATTCGCGAGGGGTTTTCCCGCGAACTTCTTGACCAGATATCGTTCCCTTCTCCCGTGTCGCGTTCGGGTCAGAATTGCTCGGTGGCATTGACCTAGGGGGTATTGATCAAGTCATCTTCTAGTCTAGACGCTCTCTAGACGGCACGCACCTCCCCCTCCCCCGGCACCCTCAAGGTCCGGCCCTTCGCGCCACTGCATTCTTACCCCAAAATACCATCGTGCATTGCCCTTGTAATCCCATTGTTGCGGCTGCGGACAGGTCCGCGAATTCGCCTCGGAACAGCTGACTTCGACGTCCTTCCTTGCTATGTGCTCGTCTCGCCAGTTCTAATTTGGATTTTGGGGCATTTCGGACGATCGAGCAGCCCTTACGCTTCGCGCGAAAGTGGAGAATTGGGTAAATGAAGGAACGTAAATGCTAATTTTACTCGGGAACGTTGCGGCGTAACGTCGGTCGTTGACCAATCAAATAAAATAAGTTGCTGTGAGGTCGGGAAGATTCGGCCGCGTGATTGGCCGACGTCGGACGTTTAACGCCAACGTCATAGTTCAACGTATTCGTGCAGTAAGCCTGGTTTAAACTGTAGGAATCTGTAAGGCACTAGACGTAATCAAAAATAATCCACTTGTTCTTATTTTAGCTCGCCTTTTTGAATTGTACCCTACCTGCTCAATACATATGTTGCTTATTGCCAATATTTAAGGGGGAAATCAAGCCATTAGACCCATGGTGCAAATAAACTTTTCTTCGCGAAATAATCTAAGAAATCACATCACATTCACTGAAATATTTTTTTAATTCCTATTTTTTATTTGTAGATATTTTGCTTATAGATATATCTTGTAAAGTATATGCCCCAGCACATTTATTTTCATAAACTTTCTATAAAAATTAGAGATAGTCGTTTTATAGACACGCAGTGCATTTACTTATAATTTTATTTGTACTTGCAACGTTACATCAAATAATACAATTTAAAATGTACAAGTAAAGACAGTTCCAGGTTTCAAGTAAATCTTTCAGAATGGTACATTGATAAATGAGGTTATTAATAAAACCTGGAAACAAGCTTCTAAAGGGAAATATGCCATAAGTTAATTTAATAATAAAATATGTAGGAACCACTTGTATCTGTATTGCTTTTTAATATAATATATTTTATACATCCCTCTTTAACGGTTCCGTCTAACTACTTACTATACAATATGGGCAGCTAAAAATACCCAGAACACTTACCTTTATCATGAGAAAATCGATATTTTAAAATGATTTCCATTCTATGCAGTACAGTTTTATCAAACTACCGACTTTGTTTTTATTAATAAAAACGCTGATACACCAATTATTTACAAACAAAAATTTTGGAGGAATTATATAAAAGTACATATTTATTTAAAAGATAGAAAAGTTAAATATACAACTAAAAAAATTCCTTCAACTGTTTCAGTCCGTAAAATTCGAAATTTAAAATTTTGCAAAACTTGACAGATAATCCATATTATTTTCAATCGAATAGGGACTTAATTCTCGACAATTCCGTAATTAGTGTTGCCGCGAGACGAGACGAGATGAGACGAGATTTACCAATTCTCTATCTCTAACTCGAGAATCTCGATTCTTGAATTTTAAATATAGGTATGGTGTGCGTACAGAATTGAGGCTGCCGATGCCGTTATGTTAGGGTTGTGCAGTTTCATCATAATCCTAATATAATTGTGTTCTTTAAGCTTTAAGGTTTTGCTATTACCCTGAGGATATTTATGGGGCATTATAATTGAAAAAGGATTTCGATAAAAACAAATAATGTAACACGTTTGTTAACGTAGGTGCACAATCGTGTGCATATTGAGTGTTGAATTTATGAGAATTTTGCAGTTACTGCTTATTTTATTCCTCACAGACTTATTAAGGAATATTCGAAATCGACAAGTGTTAATCTCGATCTCGAATTTCGAGACGAGATCGATAATTATCTCGTCTCGGCGACATCACAACTAACAAGCCGATTTTGCTACGTTTTATGTGGTTTTAGAAATATTACTTGTTGAAAAACTATCGAGATAGAGAATTTGGTTAATCTCGACTCGAATATTTGAGAATTTGATTAATCTCGTCTCGAAAATACGAGATTGAAAAATGTCAATCTCGAATTTCGCGGCGAGATTGAGAATTTTCTCGTCTTGGCGGCATCTCTATCGATAATATGGAAAAGCCAGTTTCACACAGTTTACTCTTGTAACATGGCTCCACTTCTTCTGATTAAATTATTAATAAACTCATTACTAGATAATATTATGTATTATTATTATGATGAAAATTAGAAGCGGGGTAAGCGCAGTTGGGAAAGCGCTAGGCTTGCAATAAGCAAGTCCTCGGTTCGAATCCTGCGGGGGCCGGAATTTTTCCACAGCCTTGGCGATTGGAATCGGACTCGGTGAGACCATTCACAGTTGGGAACCAAATTAACGGTGCTTTACTCAGAACCACAGACCCAAGAGATAGAGTAACAGGGTCAATACATCATCAAGACACACACCTCACACAATGGTTGCTGCGCAAGCCCAAAAGACGCGCTCCAACTTAGTAACCCGAACCCGAGGCAAGTTAAGCGTTGTACCGCCAGACCCAAGCGTGTAAAGCACCAGCTTCAGCACTGCAAGGTGAAATGAGGTTACCGACGATACATACGTACATTATGAAAATTGCGAAGTCTAAGAATTGTTATTAGTAATCCTCCGAGATTTCTTCAAATCTTCACGTTTCAGGGTCTCTAGATGACGGAAAACAGGTTTTCTCAATTCCGTCTGTTTGCCTGCCTGTCTGTCTGTCTGTGTGTGTGTGTGTGTGTGTGTGTGTGTGTGTGTCTGTCTGTTTCTCCGTCTGTTGGCGGTATAGCTCAAAAACTACTTGTTGGAGGAAGACGATATTTCGCATGCGGATTAGACGTCTACCTGGCAAAAAACCGAATATACTTTCCGTCATATATATATATACATGGTGAGCAACGTAAAAAAAGAAAAGTCTCTATTTTTGCCTTAACTCAACAACAAATAAAATATATTTCATATAGCTCACGTTTTTACGCTTGACGAAAATATGCATATTTTGGACCCAACATATACAGGGTGGACATCTTAAAAATTAATAATTACAAAATTAATATTTACAAAAATGTTAGTTTCTGAACTTTCACTTCCGAGGGACGTTCGAACTAAAACCTTTTACTGATTTTTTAGAATAGCAAAATCCTTCTTTAAGTGCCTACTCTTCTTAGAAGAGTGTTTGAGATCATCAGCTGGATACAGCTGCTCTGAATAGCTCTGTCGATGTTAATCCGTACCAGTCCCTTAGATTTTTTACCCAGGATATACGTCTGCGACCTGGAGGGCTGCGTCCGTTGATTTTATCTTGCAACACGAGTTGTAATAAACGGTATTCAGGATTCCTTATGATATGACGTAAATATTGAAGTTTACGAGTTTTTTTATTATGTTAACACATTCTGATGTTTTCTCCATTTTTTTCTAGAACCCCTTTGTTGATCACTATATTTACCCAGGGAATGAGCCACATTCGCCGATATGTCCGCAATTCAAATGCTTCTATTCTTCTTTTTGCCTCTTTGTTTAGAGTCCAGGTCTCTGCTCCGTAGAATAATACCGAGAATACATCACACCGCAGTAGTCTAGTTCTTACCTTTGTTTAATATGAATTTGTTGAGAATATAATGTTAGTTCATGTTCATGAAGCTTGTGCTTGCGGCTTCAATGCGGCACTTGATTTCCTGAAGACAATCGCTACGGTCGTTTAGCATTGATCGTAGGTAGCGGAATGGAGAAACGTTTTCAATAGTTTGATTGTTTCTAGTTATTACCATTGACTTAGTTTTCTTAACGATTATTTTAAGTCTGTATTCATCACTAATAAATTGTTGAAATGTTAGTTAGCAGTTCTTGTAATTCCTGTTCGTATTCTGCTATCACCCGCATAGCGAATCGATGTGATTCTTTCACCATTTATTGTTATGCCTCGTTGAAATTTTCGTGTGCTCTTTTAACACACAACCTCGTCCCACTCCTTGTAGTATATTTAGATCTTGCGTATATTTCCCATCTACTCTTACTTGAGCCTTTTGATCTTTATATAAATTAACTAGTATGATGCGAAGGTCTACTCGATCTAGATTATGGTGGAGAGTATCTCGCAACGTTTTTCGTGCTTTACTTTATCGAAAATCTTCTCATAATCAATAGAGAAGAAATATATTATTAACATAACGGGCTCTTTCTTAACAATATTCGCATGAAAAGTAGTGGTTCGCGCGTGCCTACTCCGTCTCGCAAGACAAATTGTTGCTCAGATGGCGATTCATGGCATTTTCGGTATATTCTTCTATGTATTATTTTTAAAAAACTCTTTAATGTGTGGCTTATGAGGCTTATAGTATGGTAGTCTTTGTACATTCTTGGTTTTCTGATCTTTGGAAAAGTTATAAATGTTGAATGTAACCATTCTGTAGAGAGTATTTCTGTTTTATAGATATTGTTGAAGAGATCTAGTAGGATTGATATATTTTCTTCCTCTATTAGTTTTATAAATTCAGTTGGTACTTCATCTGATCCTGATGCTTTTTCCGAATTTGAAGTTTGTATGGAATTCCGTACCTCCTCTTTTGTAATTTCCAGGACTGTTAACTCTAATAGAAATCGACAAAAACATACAAAAAAAGGCGACTAATCTCACCCAAAAGCTTTTCAGTGCTTTGCATTAATATTCCACACAAAATGGCGGGAAAATAATTCTGATTGGTTATGTCGTTCTTGAGTTAGCATGTTTACAGCCATCCGGAAGGACATACTCGTCGTTTATTAATTTTACGACTTCCTTTTAATTCCAAAGCGGTCACTGTCTTCACACGAGTTATGCAGTTTTATGAGTTATATTTATATACAGGGTGCCCGAATTTCGTAGGGACAACATGGGTAACTTTTGTATTTGAAGAGATAGAGAGATGGTTAAATTAGCAAAAAGGTGCAGGTTTGAGGGCTCATTAAGAATCCATTTTCAAATTTTACTTGTCATGGCCCACTTCTCTAAAATTAAAAAAAAACAAAATCTCCTAATTTCTTTTATATACCGTAACTTTTTTGTTACTTAAGATATTGAGATGCCATTTGAACTAATTTGCATGGTAATTTAAATACATTTATTAGCACTTAATAAAACCAATTTTATTTGCCCAAATTTTTAGTAATCTAACCTAACCTCAAAATTTTAAATTGGTACCGTGCAATTTTTTTGGCTCTTTTAAGAGATTATTTTTTTCTGAATGCAATGATGTATTACATGATATGGAAACTTCTTCAAAATTTTGAAAACCTGAGCTTATTCTTTTTACAGGCAGAAATCACTAGTGACATGATCACAATAATTTTGTTTTTTATTTATTGCGTTATCTGTGAAATTATGTTTCCAAACAAAAAGCACGCTTATCATCATACGTGCCTTCCAGTAGTGTCAGTGTGTTCCGTATGTTTGACGTGTAAGTTCTACGTTCTTGTAGCACTTGATATACGCACAAAATATGTACATCATATTTTCAAACTTTTCCATTATAAGTTGAAGTAATAACACTCACACTACTGACAGGCACGTGTGATGATAAGCCTGTTTTTTGTTTCGAAACATAATTTCCCAGATAACGTGATAAACAAAAAACCAAGTTATTGTGATCATAGCACTAGTGATTTCTGCCTGTAAAAAGAATAAGCTCAGTTTTTCAAAATTTTGAAAAAGTTTCCACATCATGTAATACATCACTGCATTCAGAAAAAAATCCTCTCTTAAAAGGGCCAAAAAAATTTGACGGTACCAATTTAAAATTTTGAGGTTAGGTTAGATTACTAAAAATTTACACAAATAAAATTGGTTTTATTAAGTGCCAATAAAAGTATTTAAATTATCATGCAAATTAGTTCAAATCGCATGTCAATATCTGAAATAACAAAAAAGTTACGGCATATAAAAGAAATGAGATTTTGTTTTTTTTTAAATTTTAGACAACTGGGCCATGACAAGTAAAATTTGAAGATGGATTCTTAATGAGCTCTCAAACCTGCACCTTTTTGCTAATTTAACCAACTCTCTATCTCTTCAAATATAAAAGTTACCCATGTTGTCCCTACGAAATTCGGGCACTCTGTATATAATTCTTCTGTACGTGTGTACGTGACTGAACTCCTCCTAAACGGCTGTACCGATTTTGATGAAATTTTTTGTGTGTATTTGAGTGCGTCCCTGGATTGTTTATATTCACAATTGGACCTGGTAGGTGGCGCTGCAATCGGGTTCTAGGAACTTTTAAAAAAAATGTTGACATTTAAAAAAAAAATTTAGAGAGATCGCGCGTATCAGAACATATAACCCCAAAATTCCCCCCCCCCCCCAATATTTTTTAAAATGAAAAAAATCGATTATTCGAAAATCGAAAAAACCTTTGCTGAACCTGCTAATAGCAGGCAAATCAACGTTCGGGCAGGACAACGTCTGTCGGGTTTCCCAAAATTTCACCCCCCACCACCTTCCAATATTATTTAAAATGAAAATCTGTATATATATAATTCTTCTGTACATGTGTATGTGACTGAACTCCTCCTAAACGGCTGGACCGATTTTGATGAAATTTTTTGTGTGTTTTTGAGTGGGCCCCTGGATGGTTTAGATTCACAATTGGACCCGGTAGGTAGCGCTGCAATCGAGTTCTAGAATATTTTTTTAAATTTTTTACGATTTTTTAAAAATTTGTTTTAAGATTTCTCGCATATCAGAACATATAACCCCAAAATTTCACCCCCAATATTTTTTTTAAATGAAAAAAATCGAAAATTCGAATATCAAAAAAACGTTTGCTGAACCCGCTAATACCAGGCAAACGAACGTTCTTACAGGACAACGTCTGTCGGGTCCGCTACCCCTTAGGGGATGAAATGGGGTAAAGACGCCTAAACATCCATATGGGTGTCGTTATTGAGGTTTTTGGGACGTTGATCGCGAAAATGGCATTTATTTTAAGTCCAAGACGATGGACATGACATAAGATTAAAACTCTATAGTGGTGAAACGGGGTTTCAAAGACAAATTATTTTTGGGCAGAACAACGTTTGCCGGGCTAGCTAGCTTCATATTATTTTTGGTTGGTCACGAAACTGCCAACTAGTGCGTTACTGCTATATCAACCATTCCTACGTATTACTTTAATGAACATTTTAATTCATTTAAGAGGAGGTGTTTGTCAAAGAAGTGTTAAGTTACTTAGTGCCTTTAATCTCAATTGAACAGAACAGACCTTACGAGTAATTTCATTGTTTTGTAACACTCTTGGGATATTTTGACGATTGTAACCCATTCATTTATTTTAAAAGGTGAGTTGTCCATGGAGTGTCCGTTTATGCCAATACCGTTCCTAGTTTCGTTTCTACGAGATTTTTCATTTAAAAAATTATAAACTGTTTTAGTTTATTAGGAACATTAATTTTACCTTCTAGTTTGTATATAGGTTCTTGTACGTTTTAATTTCTTTAAAGAATGAAAAGTTGTTTCGGTTTTTCCTAACATAAAACAGCTCTTTTTAAACAATACTTCAACAACGGACTACAAATTAATGTATGATTTTATGGTTAAACACAAATTATATTGTGATAATACACAAAATTTGTTTTTAAGATTTGATAAATTTATAGAACCACTTTGGGATTTTCATTTACCTAGTAGAAAGTTTGTTATTCGGTCATAAGTAAAACAATATTGTAGTGATATTACGTAAATAGAGCTTTACATATCTAAATCAGTATAAAAATATTGAATATACGTTAGTCAACGCTTGTACTTTTTTACTTTCTTATATTTTTGTTTGTTTTCGTATAACAAGGCAGTAAATGGTTTTTCTAACATATACGGTAGTTGTATTTAATATATAATATAATTAAAGTGATCACATTAGCTACTAATGAACGCAATGAAAATGCATATTTGTTTTTAGAGAATTCAACTCGGTAACCAGCACGCCTAGAAATATGCAACACGATTTTTTACTTCCTGTATACAGTGTGTCCAAGATAAGGAGGGCCAGTATGGGGATCTCGGTAATGGTAAGAGATACAAATTTGGTTAAATGGGAAGAAAGTTGCGCAATTAAAGGACTAAAAAAATGACGTCTAGAAATCCTTGATATCATTTTTCGTTTTTGAATTATCTCAAAAAAACCGAATTTTTGGATTTTATTTTTTATTTTTTTCTGGCGTTAATATTGAAGTTAGAGCGAAACTGATTAAACTTCTTTACAGCAACTTTTAGTGGACTTAATGATTACGTTATCAATTTTTTTATCCGACGTTTCGTCTTCGAGAAACCATCATCAACTTCATTTTTTTAAATACGGTCCTGGTTTTTTGATGCCAAATTTGCAAAGCCCTTTTTACTCTAAATTCAACAATGTGCCACATATTATGGTTTAATTACGTTTCGAGCTTTTTTCTGATCATCATCAGAAAATTTTTTAGATACGGACCTGCATTTCTCATAATTTTGTAAAAATAAATTCATACAGTAAGTTAGGCCTTTTTACATGCCATTAAAATAATAAAATGCACATCATAATGTCTTAATTCTGATACATTAATTTAATAATCAACCAATAACTATTAACAATAAACAAAAAAGAAATGAACAAAAGATAGACAGAAAGAATAACAAAACAAACATCGAAACCATTTAATAGGTATTAAATTTACAGAAGGTATTCAAAAAGGTTGCCATCATTCTCTATGCATAAATAACATCTAACTGTAGAATCTAAAACATTATTCAGCAATACTGGCGTTATACTTTGAAAGGCTTCAAGAACCAATCTTTTAAGTTCTTCTTCTATTTCAAAACGTTAAATACCTATTACATTGTTTCAAGGCTCGTTTTCTCAGTCTTTCTGCTTATCTTTTGTTCATTTCTTTTTTGTTTATTGTTAATAGTTATTGGTTGATTATTAAATTAATGTATCAGAATTAAGACATTATGATGTGCATTTTATTATTTTAATGGCATGTAAAAAGGCCTAACTTACTGTATGAATTTATTTTTACAAAATTATGAGAAATGCAGGTCCGTATCTAAAAAATTTTCTGATGATGATCAGAAAAAAGCTCGAAACGTAATTAAACCATAATATGTGGCACATTGTTGAATTCAGAGTAAAAAGGGCTTTGCAAATTTGGCATCAAAAAACCAGGACCGTATTTAAAAAAATGAAGTTGATGATGGTTTCTCGAAGACGAAACGTCGGATAAAAAAATTGATAACGTAATCATTAAGTCCACTAAAAGTTGCTGTAAACAAGTTTAATCAGTTTCGCTCTAACTTTAATATTAACGCCAGAAAAAAATAAAAAAGAAAATCCAAAAATTCGGTTTTTTTGAGATAATTCAAAAACGAAAAATGATATCAAGGATTTCTAGACGTCATTTTTTTAGTCCTTTAATTGCGCAACTTTCTTCCCATTTAACCAAATTTGTATCTCTTACCATTACCGAGATCCCCATACTGGCCCTCCTTATCTTGGACACACTGTATACATATGTACAGAATTAAATGAACATATTTCTTAGTATTAAAGTTAGAAAAAAGGTTACAAGTTATGGGGTCAACTTTTATGAAATAACATGCATGGCGTTAAAAATATAAATTGAATGTCGTTTTTAGTTTGCAAGAAGAGAAAAATTACAGTTTCAGTGTTTCAGTTTAATATCACATCTAATTTGATTCTGAAATATCAAAAAGCACAGTAAAAATTATTAATGTATTTTTACGTATATTAATGCAGGGCGTGTCTAAAGTCGACCGTGAGGCTTCTGGAGGCACATTGTAATATAAAAAGAGGTCGAAAACTCCTGTAGAGCTTTTGCCTCAGATCTGTAGTTTTCGAAATACGTGTTCAAATTTTCAAGTCACGTTTGAATTTTGCCTATAACAATAGAACGATTGGATCGATTTGAATGATATTCGATACGACACTCCAAACTGCTGTGAGTAATTTTTTGAGATTATATCGTTTATTATCGGTGAATTACTAATGGATGAAATGTGGGTGTCACTACGCAGGTCAGACACTAACCGTTTAATGCCTAGACTAGTAACTTTTAAATAGTTTTTTCAGCAAGGGACATTCGTTCTGTCTTCGAAATTAAATCTGGGTGAGTGCATCGTTTTTTTTTAAACAGGCGAAATCCGGTGGTTATGTATGCCGAGAAACAAATGGGTAAAAAGTAATTTTTAATTGCGCTAGCAATTCTTTCTTAGTTGTCAAACTTCTTAATTATAAATAATGTAGAAATGTTAATTCATATTCTTATATGGGTATTTCGCCACTCTGCAAATTAAAATATTAAATAACGAAAATATTAACAACGAACGTTTCGAGGGACAATCTGCCCTCGTTATCAACAAATAACAATTAAAACTAACAAGGACTTATCTTTTTTTCACTGGAAGGAAAAACGACCAACCTCCAATGAATTTTGTGACATTGACGTTTGTTGATATCTGTACCTACTTGATCTCATCTTTAAGAATCGATAGCCAGAGTGGCGAAATACCCATATAAGAATATGAATTATGAATTCACGCCACAAAGAAGTTTCAGAGATTAATGTAGAAATGTAACTAATAATACGAGGATAGCCCGTAAATTTCTGCAATAATCTAATAAAACAAAGTTTTGTAGCTAAAAATTATTTTTGTTTTTCAAAATACATATTCGATTTTAAACTCTATACATTTACGCATTCGATAAAATCAATTTTTAAAACGGAAATTCCGCTCCTCTTGAGGCACGCGGGAAACAAGGTTTTTGAAGCTTTCCACAGCATCTTCGGGAGTTCCCAATCGCACACCACGCATTTTATCCTTCAATCCGGGAAATGGAAAGTAATCGGAAGGTGCTAGGTCGAGACAGAATGGGGAATGACTTAGCAATTTGAACCCGGCAGCCTCTAAAAATTCTTTGTTTGATGTGTGGTATGAACGATCTCACTTCTTGAGCGCCGTAAACGAGCTTTTTGAATAACGTCTGACAGACACACTGTTGTGTACTATTCTGCGGTAACCGTACGTTTATTTTCAAACACGACAGTTGCGATAGGTCCTGATTTTAAAAAGAAGCAAGCAATCATTTTCTTAACAACGCTTCGAGATCGCTACACTTCAGCGGCATTAGAATCTGTTGGAAACACCCATTGCGTGATTCGGGTTTAAAATGCATATATCCAGTTATGATGTAAACTGCTTTAGACCTATCTTCATCATATTTCATAAGAATTTTCTTACACCATTCCGCACGCTGTTGTTTTTGTGCTTCTGTTAAACTGTGTGGTGTACACCGACAACAGACTTTCCTTACACCTAAATGATTTTGTAAAAAATTTACACATGAGTGGAGTTTGATCTACTAAACATTAATTCTACTATCTTTTGCCCATTTTTGGCTATATGAGAGGTTACAGATTCATTTTGAGCCAGGTTTCCATTACTGGGATGTTTACCGATAATGGGTAATGGATGTAATTGTTTTAAACGTCGTATGTATAACTTATAAAATTATTCTTACATGCAGTGATAGACTAACGTAAATTAGCGAAAAAGATATAATCGACTTAACGGGATTCACTTTACTTCTACCTTAAACTTCTGACAGGCACACTGTTGTGCACCATTATGCGGTAACCGTACGTTTATTTTCAAATACGACAGTTGTTATAGGTCCTGATTTTGAAAAGAAGCAAGCAATCATTTCCTTACCAACGCTTCGAGATCGCTTCACTTTAACTACATTAGAATCTGTTGGAAACGCCGCGCCGATTGTGTGCTTCGGGTTCAAATGCATATATCCAGCTTTCGTCACCAGTTATGATGTTGTAAACTGCTTTAGACGTACCTTCATCATATTTGTTAAGAGGTTTCTTGCACCATTCCACACGCTGTTGTTTTTGTGCTTCTGTTAAACTGTGTGGTATCTACCGATAACAGACTTTTCTTACACCTAAATGGTTATGTAAAATCTTTTTTATTGCATTTATGCCAATGCCCAATGTGCTTTTAATAATACTATATGTGACTCGATTGTGTTCCTGAATCATTCTTCGCACTGCGTCTATGTTTGTTTCGGTAACTGCTGAAATTGGCCTTCCTTTGCGAAAATCGTCGCTGAGTGAAACTCGTTCAAATTTCAATTCATTAAACCATCAATAGCCCTGAAGGAATCTATATCGGAAGAGGGCAATACATAAATTCTGCAAGTAAACAAAGATGATTTCCAGCGTGCTTGTCTTTGTTTATCAAAGACCTGTGAAACATATCACCTAGTTATTTCTTAACAAAAACCAAAATTATAGCCTCTTATGGAAATGAGTCGATAGTGTCGATACCGTCAAAAATTTGCATTGATGGTCAAAAGTATCCAAGAAGTTAACCATTTCAACTACCTTGAATAAGGCAATAATGGTTATGACATAAATTACAATATACGAAACAAAATCAACTGATTTCAATACATTCGTGGGTGGCATTATTAGAAGAACCCTATACAAGAAAGTGCGAAAAGAAATAATTATTACGTTTAATAAGACTATGGCATTGCCTATAATGATATATGGTAGTGAGACATGGGTTCTGAGGAAGAAAGATAAATCGCTAGAAGGATACACCATCGAAGAAAATAAGAAAAATTGAAAGCCCATGTAGAGCGAATGGATGACCATCGTTCATCGAAGATGGAATTCAACTACCGACCATGCGGTAGAATAGACCCTCGTAGAGCAAGGAAAATGTGGAGCCGGAACAGGTCTGAAGACCTAATCCTTGTCGCGAAAGAAGAAAAAGCATTGACGTATCGTCATCGGCGTTCAAAGACTAGGCTGTTCAGCCTGTTCCACTTTTTTGTGCATATTGATTGGGATTCTAACTTCGAGTATCTGTCTGTTCTTTCCATAATGTTTTGTATTCTGTGATTTTTTCCTTTACGTCGAATATTATTCCAAGTTCGTTTTTAAAATCTGCGTTCTTAATTCGATCTATTCTTAAGCAATCTTTTACGGATCTTAAAAACTTCATTTCTGAGACTTGAATATTGGCATGTTCTTTCTTACGTCCAGGTTTCATTTCTTTAGAGAAGTAGTGCCATTACTTTAAAGAATTTTAGTTGCGTTTAAGGTCTCATTTTATTGCCTAGTGTACACTGGCTTGCAAAAAATTTGCGTACACTTTAAAAACCAAGTACCTACTTTTATTTGGGCCGTAGTTATTTGCTACTGCTCTTACACATACCATCCCTCCTCCAACTTAGAAAAAGGTAAGAATGTTCTCGTTTTCTATCAATCTTGGTAACGTTTTTGACACTGACAAATGAAAAAAATCAAGACCGACTTAATAAAAAATAGGTGTACGCGATTTTTGTGCATTGGTACCCATATAAGTTATGCAGGGTTCTCCAACTGGTATCGCTTATTTAAAAAATGCATATCTTATGTATGGTAGACTCTCGACCTACGATGCTCAGCTATAGCTGCATTGACTTTACTCCAGTTTTGAAAATAGCTGAAATATCGATTTTAGTTATCTTTTTACTTCCCTCGTCTGAAGGACGAACTATTGTAATCGTGAGAAAACCACCTTCTGAGATTTCTTCAGATCTTCACTTTTCTGGGTTCCTGGATGATGAAAAACATATTTTCTCAAATCCATCTGTTGGCGGTGTAGCTCAAAAATTATTTGTTGGGGGATGATAAGATTTTGCATGCAGATTAGATGTCTACTTGGCTTGAAACCGGATATACTTTCGGGTAAATATCTATAGGGTGAACACTTCAAAAGAATAAATTCTGTCTATTTACGTTTTAACTCGAGAACTCGAGTTAAAAAAGTAATATTTTGCCCATACCTCACGTTTTTGCTTGATGCAAATAGGCGTATTTTGAACTCAGCAGATAATACATGGTGAACACATTAAAAAAATAGGTTTTTCCTTTGATATTTTCAAAATTGGTAGTTTCAGAACTTCAACTTGTTAGAGAAGTTGTGAGTAAAGCCCTTGCAGATTTTTCCTTTATCATTATTTTTGGACTCTTCGGGATCAAGACAGAAATGGAAATAAATAAAAGCCAAAAATCAGTGAACGGATTTACTCAGAACTTCCCTCGCAAATGGAAGTTTGAAAAAAATGAAAATATCAAAAGAAAAAAAGTAATTTTTTAAGGTGTGCGCCCTTTATATGTTGAGTCCAAAATATACCAACAGACGGACAGACGAACGGACACACAGACATGTTTTTCACGTACTGTGGGGCAATGTGTACAGTCATACTCACATAAATCTAGTACAATTTTTTTTGCCGAGGAGATTAAGGACTGTTACTGACCCAAATCATGGAGAAATAAAATATTAGTTGTCTTTATTTCTTTTATTTTGTACTTGTACTTGAAAAGTCAGTTGTACAACAAACAATTTTAGATAATTGCGGAACTAGATCTAAATTGCTTGTACTAGATTTATGTGAGTATGGCGGCCTCGGCCTAAAATTTATCCTGGTTTGTTAGATGCTTACTAACGGCTTTATGTCGTTAATAACTATAATGAAAGGGTTGTACCATATTTTTAAATACTAAATTATTGAGAAAAGTGGAACTTTTTCGTAAAGAGACACTTTTCTGCGTAGCAGCGGAAAATCGTAGAGAAAAGTGGTACTTTTCTGCGTAGCAACACATTTCTGCATGGAAACACACAGTTGAATTTTTAAATATGATTTTTGATATGTTTATATCAATACTTTTAGGCATTTTCTTAGAGTACATGAAAAAATAGCATGTGCAACACGTGAAAAAAGTGTTTTTTCGTGCTCAGCGCGTTCTTAATCTCAGCTTTGCCTTGCACTGAAAAACTACACTTTTCTCAACTTGTACAATATACTCTTTTCGGCATCTAGGGACGCTGAAACGTCGAGATCTGAAGTAATCTCAGAAGTTGTTTTTTTCACGATTACAATACTTCCTATGCTTTCGACTACGGAAGTAACCAGTTAGTCTCAACATTTCTAGGAGAGGTAGAAACAAATCCAAAAATAAGCTTACAACACCGGCGTATTCCATTTAAAAACATTAATAGTTATTTGTATACTTAACTCACTGAAGTTGAACTTATTATCATGACTGTGGAATTTAGAATAGACCACATGAAATACAAAATTGTAGCCAATAGTTAGATAAGAAGCTTTTGTTGAACACTTTTTTCGGCCAAGACTGTACAACGATTATTGGTTTTTTATTCACGCTTGTATAGGATGGGTCCAGTAAGCTATAATATTGAAAAAAGTGGCACTATTTCGCATAGAAACACTTTTCCGCGTAGCAGCGGAAAATCGTAGAGAAAAGTGGTACTTTTCTGCGTAGCAACACATTTCTGCATGGAAACACACAGTTTAATTTTTAAATGCACAATATTTCATATGATTTTTGATATGTTTATATCAATACTTTTACGCATTTTCTTACATTACATGAAAAAATAGCATGTGCAACACGTGAAAAAAGTGTTTTTTCGTGCTCAGCGCGTTCTTAATCTTAGCTTTGCCTTGCACTGAAAAACTACACTTTTCATAACTTGTACAATATACTCTTTTCGGCATCTAGGGACGCTGAAACGTCGAGGTCTGAAGAAATCTCAGAAGTTGTTTTTTTTTCACGATTACAATACTTCCTACGCTTACGACTACGGAAGTAACCAGTTAGTCTCAACATTTCTAGGAGAAGTAAAAACAAATCCAAAAATAAGCTTACAACACCGGCGTATTCCATTTAAAAAAATTAATAGTTATTTGTATACTTAACTCACTGAAGTAGAACTTATTATCATGAATGTGGAATTTAGAATAGACCACATGAGATACAAAATTGTAGCCAACAGTTAGATAAGAAGCTTTTGTTGAACACGTTTTTCGGCCAAGACTGTACAACGATCATTGGTTTTTTATTCACGCTGTATAGGGTGGGTCCAGTAAGCTATAATATTATGTTAACCGCAAACTAAAACTGCTTATTTTGTTTATAGTTGGTATATTATCAATGATAACGCATTAGCATCAACACTTTTTCACAGATTTCGAAGGTCAAATGTATTATACATCCTTAGCGTGGTGATGTGGGTATTTTATAGTTTTTTTTTTCAATTATGTAAGGTTTGTTCGATTCGTCCCTGTAATGGACACCCAAGATTGTAACTTGAAACTGTATATTATAAAATCAGTAAGTTCAAAAATTAACGTGCCAACTTTTTTTTGTAAAAATGTGACTTTTTCGTAATGGACATAACTTCATGTGTAAAAGACACTGCTCTAGTATGAGTAATGCGCACAACTAGAAAAATGTTTTCGATAAATCAGTCCATTCATTTGCATATGTAATATTTATTCGTATATTGACATATGCGGAATGTTATATAGTTTTCTATTATTCTTCAATTTTGGTTCTTCGTTGACACGAATAATATTTTGTTTGAGATAGTACAGAATATTCTCTTTTGGTATAGGGGCCATTTCCAGGAATTAAACACAGCTTTCACCATTGATTTGATTGCTTCCTCGTTGCAGTAGTTCTCGAAAACGAATCTTACAAAAAATTGTCTACAGTTATTGAAGCCCAAGCATCATGATACAAGGGCGTTAGTATCATGGAAAGAAAGAAAATATAAACATTAGGAATGTCAAATTCGCAGAACTTTCCAGGATATTTTCCTTCATATCTCACAATAATATAATTTCCAGCAGTGGGAGCCAGATCTTCTGGGTCACTGAAATCTTCATCAGCATATTGAACAGTGCCCACCTCCAAATCAGATCTATCAGAATTTCTTCAATCTTTTTTTTTCAAGGTAGTCTTTTACATTTGACTGTTATAATTGATAAATTATATTATTCTCTGTATTTACCACTTG
This sequence comes from Agriotes lineatus, assembly GCA_940337035.1. Classification (NCBI taxonomy): domain Eukaryota; kingdom Metazoa; phylum Arthropoda; class Insecta; order Coleoptera; family Elateridae; genus Agriotes; species Agriotes lineatus. The sequence goes on along the minus strand of CALNHX010005395.1, from coordinate 71,606 downwards.
ACGCAGCTGTTGTGAAGATGACTCGTTTTCGTGTTGATGCTTTTTTCAGGAGTTTTCGGAAACACGATACATTTTTTAAATGGTATGGGGACCTGCAAGTGTTAGACTGTTTTCCACATCTTCATCTTTTTCTACCTTAACAAGCCTACGTCTATGCTCAGCGGTAGGGTTACTGCAATGGCGTCGGCGTAAGAAGGGGTGGTTGGGCGTTACCCTCAGCTAGACACTGGATTTGATTGGAACAAAGTTTATTATATTTACACATACAAATAAGCTTATAACTAGGTAACATTTATATACAGAAAAAGAAAAGAAAATGGCGGATTGGCATCCGCGATTGGAAGCGGGTGTGGTCCTTCGGAGGCGGGGCCGGCGGCTTCCTCCTGCGGTTGCAGCGGCGGCGGTGGCGACTGGCGACGGGGCGGCGAGCTGAGAGCAGCGGCGGCGGCAACGTCGGCGGCAGTGCGGATCTCCTGGGCGGAGGCGGCGGCTGGCGGCTTCCTTCTGCGGTGGCAGCGGCGGCGGTGGCGACTGGCGACGGGGCGGCGGGCTGTGAGCAGCGGCGGCGGCAACGTCGGCGGCAGTGCTGATCTCCTGGGCGGAGGCGGCGGCTGGCGGCTTCCTTCTGCGGTTGCAGCAGCGGCGGCGGCAACGTCGGCGGCAGTGCGGATCTCCTGGGCGGAGGCGGCGGCTGGCGAAAGTGGCTTTCCAAAGACGGCAGGCAGCAGAGTCCAATGCGTAGGATTGGCTCTAAGTCCACGAGGGTGATAAGCTCTGGAGAGGCTGGAGCTGCTAGCTGGTCCTGGAAGCTGAAGTGGCTCGAATCCCAAATCCCACGAAGACGGCAGACAGCTAAGTCCAGTGAAATGGATCGGCTCTAAGTCCACGAAGATGCGGCAGACAGCTAAGTCCAGTGAAATGGATCGGCTCTAAGTCCACGAAGATGCGGCAGACAGCTAAGTCCAGTAGATGAAACGGCTGGTGGTCCTGGAGCTGAAGTGGCTGCTGGTGGTCCTGGAAGCTGAAGTGGCGGCTGGTGGACTCTCCTTGGCTGAGTGTGCTGGTTCGACTCTCCTGGATTGAGTGAGTTCTTACTGCCAGCGTCTGACTATTTAAAGGAGCCAGTCCTTTGTCCAACGCGATCTCGACGCTCATTGGTCGAAGTAGAAGGGATGTTTTGCCCGATTTCGATATATTTTGTAATTATAGCATTTAATTGAGCGGCGTGATCAATTAGCGACTTGGTTTTAGTCGCAATCAATAGTTGATGAACTGCCGAGTCTAACGACACCCAATTTGCTATGATTTGAGTAAAAATTTAGCTCAACTTGGAGTTTTTAATGCAATGTTCCGCGTAAAGCTTAATTAAGTATTTTTCTTATGGCGTGTGTTAAAAAGTTTATTATGCTTTGATCGGTTGCGCGCTATTTTTATAAGATTATTGAGACCAATTACGCTTTTCTGGGATGCTTCCTTCGTTAATTAAAATTTAATTTGTAATCTGCATCTTTGCTCGCTGTACTCGGTCGTGGCCCCTGATTTCTTCGTTACAATATGCCTTTCCTCGGGCCGCTGAACTCTCGGCCGCTCTCCCGGGCGCGAGTTTGGCTGCCTGATGGAAAAATTGCTTTTTCTCCACCTGTATATGTGCTATCGCTCTGTGGTTTGTTTTAATAGGTAGCGGTTAATTTTTCCTATCTTCTGGTATCCTTTAGGTGTGATTAAAACAGAGCGCACTCTGTTTAAAGGGCGTTTTAGTGAAAAATTCTTAATTTAATCTGCAAACATTCGTGAGGCGTATTTCGCTGGCTGTCACCTTTCTTGGCCGGCCGGCTCCAATAAAGTTTTATGGTTGCAATCTTGCTGCACTTTAGAAATTCGTTGTAAGGACACTTATTTTTATGATTTTAGGGTTTTGAAAGATACTTCTGCGTAGGATCGCGGCGGTTTGTTGAACAGATGTAATAATCTTTGTTCTTCGGGCGCCTTTCGGGCGGCGTACGTTTCCTTTGTCTTTATTCGATCTGTTTAACGGTTCATATCAACCTGTTCTGTAGAACTTTCTTCTAAATTAGCAAATTCCTCTCAGTCTCCGCAGGATTCCGTTCTTCAACCAGATTAGTCGAGAGATTGGCAGTATCATCGGTTAAATGGACAGTTTCAACTTCGCTTCCCTCTGGATATCTGGGAGTACATTCGTTTTTAATTGAGAGTCAAATGTTGCAGAGCATAGTGAACTTTAAGTATCTTCGAATTGATCAAGTTCTTTTTTTCAATTTTAGATTCGATAACTGCTAGTACCTTTCGGTAAAACCAGTTGTTTGTTCTGTATCATTTGGTATCCCAGTTTTCCTAGTTGGAATGCACTTAGAGTAATCCACATTACCGACTTCTTCCATTCTCTCTTACAGCTTGATGCATTATTCATTTTTTCTTCACTGTAGGAGGAAAAAGTTCTCTTCGACTTGTTTTTCATTTTCTGTTTACTCATTGCTTTAATTTAATGATCATTCTTTTTTAATATGGCATACAGTAGAGAGGGTGGCTATTACTCAATTTCTTAGGATCAGTAATGGACATTCCGTTGTCCATAACTGGAACATCACAAGGACTGATGTTTGAGCAATAGTCCCCCCCCCCTTCATATCCTTACAAAATCATACATGATGGAATTTCAACATTGGAATACATTATTTACACACCTTAGTGTGCATAAGATTCCTTGTTTCGAAAAATATTTAGTTTCCACCAAACATACAACAAAACTTGAATTCTTGCGTAATCTTTTGGAGAACTTAATAGCAGCTGGTTAGCAGGCTGCCATAACTAAATTATTAATATTTGACATCGACGTGATAAAATGTACACATGAGTGGAGTTTGCTCTACTAAACATTAATTCTACCAGATTTTGTCTAATTTTTGGCTATATGAGAAGTTACAGATTCATTTTGAGCCAGGTATCCATTACTGAGACGTTTACCGATAATGGGCAATGGGTGTAATTGTTTTAAACATCGTATGTACTACTTATAAAATTATTCTTACATGCAGTGATATACTAACGTAAATTAGTGAAAAAGATAAGATCGACTTAAGGGGTTTACTTTACTTCTACCTTAAAGTTATTTTTGACCCAGAAATATATACTTGTACTTGTAAAAGAAAACAATGTTTAATACAAGCATTAAATAGCTAAGAGAAGCCGCGTAGCCCAGTTGCGAAAGCGCTAGGCTTGCAATAAGCAAGTCCTCGGTTCGAATTCCGCGGTGTCCGGAATTTTTCCGCAGCCCTGGCGACTGGAATCGGGCTCGGTGAGACCATTCCCAGTTGGGCACCAAATTAACTGTGCTCTACTCAGAACCACCGACCTAAGAGATAGAGCAACACGTTCAACACATCGCGAAGACACACACCGTACACAATGGTTGCTACGCAAGCACAAAAGGCGCGTTCCAACTCTGTAACTCGAATCCGGGATTACTTGTAACTGTTGATTGCAAAATTAACCCATCAAATCTTACATGATAAAAATGAGGTGTGGTGATCACACGACTTTCTTTTACTGCGTAATTTACACACACATTTCAGTTGACAGTGACAATTACTTTAAAAATATTTAACGCCAAAATAAATGTTATTCTTTCTCTCCGGATATCTTAAGGTGGCGATTTATTTTCAAAAATATTATCCTATAATTGCAGTTTACATGGCTTCATTTGAGATCAAACACTACGATTAATACTGAACCAAGTTAAAATTACAATATACTAAAATAAGCAAAAAGATTTAAAATTTAGTTTAGAAATCACGGTTTTGATTAAAATAAAATAAATAAAGTGCATTTTTAAACGTGAAAATGCACTTTAATTATTTTATTTTAAGCAAACCGTGATTTATAAACTAAATTTCAAATACGATAGTGACCGTCCTTGAATCTTTCTGGTTATTTTCGTATACTGTAGTTTTAATCTAGTTTAGTATTAATTGTGGTGTCTGCTCTCAAGTGAAGTTATGCTAACTGCAGTTATGATGACTTCACTCGAGAACAGACACTACGAGTATTACTGAACCAAATTAAAACTACAATATACAAAAATAAGCAGAAAGATTCAAGAAAGCTCACTATCGTATTTAAAATTTCATGTATAAATCACGGTTTTGATTAAAATAAAATAAATAAACTGCATTTTTAAACGTGAAAATACACTTTAATTATTTTATTTTAAGCAAAACGGTGATTTATAAACTAAATTTTAAATACGATAGTGGCCGTCCTGGAATCTTTCTGCTTATTTTCTTATACTGTAGTTTTAATCTAGTTCAGTATTAATCGTAGTGTCTGCTCTCAAGTGAAGTTATGCTAACTGCAGTTATGATGACTTCACTCGAGAACAGACACTACGATTAATACTGAACCAAATTAAAATTACAATGTACGAAAATAAGCAGAAAGATTTAAGGAAGGTCACTATCGTATTTAAAATTTAGTTTAGAAATCACAGTTTTGATTAAAATAAAATAAATAAAGTGCATTTTTAAATGTGAAAATGCACTTTAATTATTTTATTTTAAGCAAACTGTGATTTATAAACTAAATTTCAAATACGATAGCGACCGTCCTTGAATCTTTCTGCTTATTTTCGTATACTGTAGTTTTAATCTTGTTTAGTATTAATTGTAGTGTCTGCTCTCAAGTGAAGTTATGCTAACTGCAGTTATAATGACTTGACTCGAGAACAGACACTGCGAGTATTACTGAACCAAATTAAAACCACAATATACAAAAATAAGGAGAAAGATTCAAGAAAGGTCACTATCGTATTTAAAATTTAGTTTATAAATCACGGTTTTGATTAAAATAAAATAAATAAAGTGCATTTTTAAACGTGAAAATGCACTTTAATTCGTTTATTTTAAACAAAACCGTGATATATAAACTAAAATTTAAATACGATAGTGACCGTCCTTGAATATTTCTGCTTATTTTCGAATACTGTCGTTTTAATGTGGCGCAGTATTAATCGTAGTGTCTATTCTCAAGTGAATTTGTGTAAACTAGAATTTTAGGTTAAATTTCTTGAGAGTAAATCGCCACCTAAACAAAATTTACTGATTTCACTTCTTTTTACAATAAAGGAAGTATTGGATTCACCCCAAAAATTCGAAATTGAGTTTTCAACAGATCTTCACGTTTTAGAGTTCCTTGAACCCAAAAATCATGATTTTGTTCATTGGTCTGGCTGTCAGTCTGTGTGTGTGTGTGAACAGAATGTCTCAAAAATGAAAAGAGGTATGACGTTGAAACTTCATATACAGTGCGAGTGTAAAGTCTGGAACTATGGAAATAGAACTTTTATCAAATGTTTTTGAAAGAAATCCTCGAACACGTCAATTTTTACTTTAAAAAATCTGGTGTGATACACGCACACAACTTCCTTTTACAGTGATCTTATAATTAGCCAAAAATTTGATATTAAATTTTTAAGCATTTGTCAAAAATTTTCAAAAATTACAAATTTTACAAAAACGGTACAAAATAGAGTGTTAGTTCAAGAGACAAATTTTCTCTAGAATTTTAAGCTGAATTCAAAAATGTAATAATATACCGGGTGTTCTATTTAAAATAGGAGTTAATAAACAAATAGAAAAAAAACAAAAGAAACCCATTTTAGAAGTACTATTCAACTGGAAAATTACCTATCTCACATCAATACACAATAAAATGTAATAAAAATGTAAAGTTTTAAAAAAATCGTTAGAGCCGTTTTTGAAAAAATCGAAAAAAAATTGAAAAGTTACAAGAGTAAACACCTACTTCCGGTTATGCGATTTTCTTCAAAAGCTTGCTGTCGCATCTACATAGTACAAAAAACTTATATATGAAGTTTCAATGCCATACCTCTTTCCGTTTTTGAGATATTCTGTTCACAGACAGACACACAGACAGATCAATGAAAAAAAATCTGGTGTGATACACTCACACAACTTCCTTTACAGTGATCATATAATTAGTCAAAAATTTCACTTTTAATTTCTAAGCATTTGTCAAAAATTTTCAAAAATTACAAATTCTATAAAAACGGTACAAAATAGAGCGTTAGTTGAAGAGACAAATTTTCTCTAAAATTTTAAGCTGAATTCAAAAATGTAATAATATACCGGGTGTTCTATTTAAAATAGGAGTTAATAAAAAAATAGAAAAGAAAAACAAGAGAAGCCCACTTTAGAAGTATTCAACTGGAAAATGACCTAGCTCACATCAATACACATTAAAAATGTAATAAAAATGTAACGTTTGAAAAAAATCGTTAGAGGCGTTTTTGAAAAAATCGAAAAAAACTGAAAAATCACAAGAGTAAACACCTACTTCTGGTTATGCGATTTTCTTCAAGAGCTTGATGTCTCATCTACATACTACACAAAACTTATATATGAAGTTTCAACGCCATACCTCTTTTCATTTTTGAGATATTCTGTTCACAGACAGACAGACAGACAGACAGACCAATGAAAAAAAAATGTTTTTTGGGATCAGGGGACTCTGTTGAAAACTCAATTTCGAATTTTTGGGGTGAATCCAATACTTCATTTATTGTAAAAGGAAGTAAAAATACATATTTTACTGTAATTGTCACTTTTAGATTGGCTTTTGTTTTTGAGTTATGACGTTTGCGATTCTTTTTTTTAAATGGAAACCCTAAATTTTTATGATGAATTTGGACGGAGCATGACATTCTAAGACCAAATATGCTTAAAAAAGTAGGTATGATACTGTATTTTGAAATTTTCGAGAAAATCGTACGGTTACCCGATCGCCTCAGTAAAATTCCAATTCGTTCTTTTTCACTCAAATATTGCAACATTATTTATTTAATTTTAAGAGCACGCAACAAAAACAGATAAACAAACTATGAAGAACTGTCATAATTTTAGGGCTAACTAATTGTTTCATGGCTACTTGATTTTTATTGGATTTTTGTTTTAATACTTTAAAAGCCTATTTGGTCTTAGAACTTCATGCGATGTCGAAATTCATCATAAAAATTTAGGGTTTTCATTTAAAAAAAATATGGCGAACGTCATAACTCAAAAACAAAAGACAATCTAAAAGTGACAATTACAGTAAAATATGCATTTTTTATAAAAAATTGACGTGTTCGAGGACTTCTTTCAAAAACATTTGATAACAGTTCTATTCGATAGTTCCAGACTTTACATTAGCACTGTATAAATTATGTGTATTATCTAGATGCGACAGTAAGCTTTTGAAGAAAATCGCATCAACGGAAACCGGAAGTATGGTGTTTACTTTTGTGATTTTTCAGTTTATTTGATTTTCTCAAAAACGGCTCTAACAATTTTTTTTTAAACGTTACATTTTTATTACACTTTAAATGTGTATTGATGTGAGATAGGTTTCTTTTTTTTTCGTTTTTTATATAATGTAGTAGGGAAGGTAAAAACAAAATTTTGTCTAATTATAAGATCACTGTAAAAGGAAGTTGTGTGCTTGTATCACACCAGATTTTTATAATTATATCTAAATTCAACGGGAAAACAAGTAACGAAATATGTATTTGCAATAATTTAATTTCGTGATTTTTTCAAAAGCTATACTTACTGCTTACAAAAAAACTTTTTAAACAAAAGTGGTAGATAATTGTATAACATACAGTGTGTCTTCGGATTAACTTTTGCAATAGATGTAATGAATTTCAAAAAAAATTAGTACGGCTTTCGTCTTTTGCATTCTAGGCCTGCTTGGCATGAAATGGATTTTACCAAATTACAGTTCAGATGGGATCCAATTGGCAGAGTTAGTTTAAGAATAATATAAATCATTGTAGGTAAAGTGGTTTGTTTTGTTACTTTACAGGAACATTTTATTAAAATAAAATATTCTAAATTTAAAACTATAAAAATTTGACGAATTTAAATACATTTTCATAATACGAGCAGATTTTACTTTTTACCTTAAAAATTAAATAAGTTATTTGATGAATAAATATTATTCTTAGGGTGAAGCATTATTTGAATAAATTTTTAGATGTTTTAATTGAAATTGTTCATTATAATTAAAAAATAAGAGGTTGTGAACGTTAATTTTTAATATTCAATTTCTTCATGCAAATGTAATAAAACTTTGTGTATCGCTTACAAAAAACTTTTCAATTGAAAGTTGTAGATAATTGCACAATGTGCAATATTATTCTATAAAATTTAATTTTTAATTTTTAACCAAAATCACTGGGAGCTCCAAATTTATATTAAAAGCCAAGATATAGATTTCGAGGCCGATCGATTAAACCGTCTGGGCTGCAAAGGAGACACAGACTGACAGACAGACATCACTTCAAAAACCACTTTTTCTGATTCAGAAAACACGAAAACGAATATTTCCCCAAAAATCTCGACTTCGAAAAATATCATGATTCCTACACTTTTAAGTAAGAAGAGCTTTATAGCATGGCCGACCATAATGCTAATTTAATAAATATTCGGGTTTGAAATTTGAATAAAAACTATCTTAATAATAACAAAATCACTGGGGATTATAGTTGCTAGTAACTATATCATACAAACGAAAATTGAAAATGTTGATTCTTTTTAGTGTGTAGTAAAAATGAAAGAATGTGGGATGCTGCATACTGCATATTTAAATTAACCGATCCTCTTGAAGAGTTTCCTAGAGGCCCATGTATGGGGCGTTTACCACTCGAAACGCCCTATACAGAAATCATACAATTTAACATAGGCAACTATGCAAACATGTCGCTAAATGGAGCTGTAGAACCGTTAGTATGTGTTGCTCAACAGTAATGTTAAATAGCTCTACGGCAAATTTCTATAATTACATCGAGCCGGCATTAAATTGGGAGGATGTCGTGTCCATGTCCATAGGGGTGCCTGCAAAGGGGACAAAGATGTAAAAATACAGTCCACTACTACAACTTTGTATGGATTGCATAAAAGAAGCCACGGCACGGCGCAGGAGGCTCTGGAAGCAACTGGTCAGGCCAGTAACGAACTTCTTTGGCCATCAGGCCTCCGCATCAACTGTCGCAGCGGCAGTTTCGCATAAACTTTCATTTTTATTGCCATTGCTGCTGCACATTCAGCTGGCATTCAAAACATCTCTTTCTTCGGGCCCTACGAGCTCGCTTTCCAACAAAAATCGAGAAACGAGCGTGAGACTTCTTCGACGGGAGCGCATACGGGGTGTTTGGCGCGACAGAAACCTGTTCCCGGTTTGTATCTACCTATAGAGGTTATTGTTTTTACGGCCATTGACTGAACTTTCTAGGGATAAAAATAAAAATTGTGTGTTATAAGTTTTAGGGTTACAGTCTTGAACATTTTAGGAATGCTCGTTTATTATTCACCTAGACTTGGTACAACCGTATGCATTTTACATGAGGTAATTACTTTTATCCTGATAATTTGTACAAAATTCGAACGTATGTAATTTACGGAGAAGGTTGTTGTAATAAAGAGTCCCTTATTTTTGTTAAGGAACGGTACTTAATATCAAGAGCGTCTTTAGATATTTCGACCATGGGGGAGGGGCATAGTAAAGAATTCATAGTTAAAATAGGTCTGTATAATAACATTGAATTAAACTACATAAAATATACGAGGGCTGTTCCGTTAATTGTTAGTTTTAAGAAAAATACGTTTGATTTTTTGAAGAGAACCACTTGATTGTATTTCAAAATAACTAGAAATTTTCGAAACATGCAGATAGCTCCATTGTAGAAAGGTCGTCAAACATTCACAGAAATTCAGCAACCGCCGCATTTGTGTCAGAAAATCTTTACCCCGTATGCTTTTTTTTAATCTCTTGAAACAAGAATAAATCATTATGGGTAAGGTCTGGACTATGATGGGTGAGTGACCTGCTGGACTTAACACAATTTTTCAAAGAACTAAGGAAGGCTAATTCCGTACCAATCAAAAGTAACTGTTTTAGATCGCCAAGAGGAATTACTGAAACTGAACCACTGTCTCTGAAGAATTTAGCAATAATTTTTTTGTTTGCACTTTTACCGCGAATAACTTTTGTTGGCTTAGCCTCATTTTCAAAAACCCATACACCTGATTGTTCTTTAGTCTCGGGGTCATAATTATATATCCGAAACTCATACTATGAATATCCGTGCTTGTTTTTGTTCTTCGGTTAACAATTGGGAAATTCATCGACTTGCCAGTTTCTTCCCAATGCTATCTGCTGCGGATGATCCAATCCAATAGTTCTTGTTGAATCTCTTTACGAGTTGCATTTCGATTTTCCTTAAGCACTAATGTTTTTCGCTACTGGAGGTCATTCAGGTTTCTGACGTACACCGTCCACGCTTAATTTTCCAGATAACGAACGACAATGGTCGCCAAGCTGCCACTAAGCGATTTTGGTTCTATGTCAAATTTCTTTTGTAGTCTTAGAAATGCATTGCCCGAAAATCATTCCGCGGCAATTCCATAATATCTAGTCGACAACAAACAATAAAAAAATATTTGTCTCCGAAAAGTGTTGTTTTTCCAATGTGTCTTTGGGCAACAAATGCATGATTACAACACGTTTACGTTACTAGGCGACAAGTAGTAGCAAAACGCAAATGTACTCGTTGCTAAGACATCAGGAAATAACAGTCCGGTGGTAACTTTCCGTTTCTAGGGCGAAAAATACTTTCTCGGCCTAGACCGCCAAAGACGTAACGTAACGTAATTTAATAATTTTTGGGCGTATTCCAATCGGAAAAAAATAGTATGTGTAACACGTAGGAATATATCACTTTTCATATTATTTACACAATATACTATTTTTCTCCCTATACGCTTTACCTCCAACCTTTCAAAGTTCAACTGGAAACAGTTAAAAGAACGACCTTTGAATGTGTACAAATGCTTTTGTTTTTATTGGCATCCATGACCTGCTATTAATTAACGGATAATGTGCTTTACTTGGCGAAAAAACTTTATTATTGGCTGTTCTGGCCAAGAAAAAATCTCAATCGAATCTTTTAAATACGGACAGCAAAACAACAAAACTTGCATCCAATGTTTTCATACCCGTTATCAGAGGCAACAACATTATATGAGATATGCATTCCTCAGCAGCTGAAGCTCTAGCAAAACCATTCCAAAAATCGTTTACACTCCCATCTTATGACAGCCTACCTTAAATCTAAACAAAAAGACTTCAACAGTTTCCTGAAAACATTATTTTCTCTCCTGATATTATTAAAACAAAACTTGATAATATCAAAATTGACTCCTCGCGTGGCCCTGACATGTTTCCTCCATCAGTTTAAAAAAATATTCATCAATATCAGCAGAACCACTTAGCAACATTTTTTTAAAGCTCTTTTGATCAAGGAACTCGCCCATCTATATGGCTTTCAGCTTTTGTCATTCCAATTTTAAAAAAAGGTGATAAACTTGACCCAAACCATTATCGTCCAATAAGCCTTACCTCTGTGACAAAACTATGGAAAGAATTATTGTAGATTCTCTGCTTCTTTTTTTTTAACCACAATATTATCCCTCCAATACAACATGGGTTCATACCTGGAAGGTCGGCTCTCACCAATCTACTTTTTTACCTCAACGAGTGGACTTTGGCTTTGGATAACAAACAATCCACTGATGTCATATACGTGGACTTTTCAAAAGCTTTTGAGAAAGTTCCAAAAAGCAAACTTCTTCTAAAGTTTGAACACTTTGGCATCCGCGGAAAACTTCTACCCTGGATTTCTGCCTTCTTATCTGTCTCTGGTGTACCTCAGGGTTCTGTTCTTGGTCCAACATTGTTTCTTTTATATGGATCTGATCTTCAGCATATTATTAAATCCAGTCATGCTTTTTATGCCGATGACAGTAAGTATTTTAGAAATCCTATCACCAACTACAATAAGGAACAACAAGAGGGCATGGAATCCATTCAAAGCTGGTGTGAGTTTTGGTCTATCCTCCTTAATGTCGAAAAGTGTGTTATACATATAGAATATAATAACCCTCGTCTAAGTTATCAGCTAAATAGAATTCTAATCCGCCCGAGGGAGAGTTGCTCCCATTTGGGTATCATAGTTGGCAGTAAACTTTCATGGTCTGAACAAGTTCAAACAGCTGGCAAGAACGCTAACTCATGAAAATATTTACTTTCTAAAAGCTTCCAACAATTAAACTCAAGTTTGTTCTTGACTACATCGTACATTCGACCTCACCGTGAGTACGCTATTCAACCTTGGATCCCTTTTCTCATTAAGGATATACAACCCACCGAGCTTTGTATAGTAGTGGTTACCATGTTTGCTTAGCATTCGTGCGGTCGTGGGTTCGATTCCCGTTACCGTCTGCCGTCTGCTGATTCAGGTTTTTAGGTGGTTTTTCTGAGTCAACAGAGTAGCTTTTCTGAGGCGAATGCCGGGGCAGTACTTCTCCACCTTTCTTGGCCTATCTTCCATTTTCCACCTCTCCTTTCTCTCACCCATCCTGAAATTTCCGTTATTGGCTGAAGAGGGACACAAGGTCCCTATAGCCCGCCCCTAATTGGGGGAATTGAAATGGCCCTGAACCTTTACCTTTTTATACAACACATGGAAAGAACACAACGAGCAGCCACCCGCATGGTTTCTGGGTCTCGAAGGATATCTTATAAAGAACGTCTATCTCGCTTGGAACTTCCCTTCTTACAGGACCGGCGACGTCGTGGTGATGCCATATTAACATACCGAATACTCCACCACTAACTTTCCACAGATCTCGCAACTCTTTTTACCTGTAACATGGACATTCGCTGAAGCTAAGAAAGGAGTTTTTCAAAACTTCACGGGCAACATTTTTTTCGCAAACTGGATATTCACTAATTGGAACGCTCTTCCCAACTCTCTTTTGATTGCTCCAAGTGTTAGTGCTTTCAAGAATAGATAAGTGTGTCGTTCATAATATTTAAATTTAGTTTTACCTGATTTTTCATATAGACCATTTTTACTTCCTTTTACAATAAAGGAAGTATTGGATCCACCTCAAAAAGTCGAAATTGAGTTTTCAACAGATCTTCACGTTTCAGAGTCCCCTGATCCCAAAAAACATATTTTTTTTCATTGGTCTGTCTGTCTGTCTGTGTGTATGTCTGTGAACAGAATATCTCAAAAACCGAAAGAGGTGGTATGGCGTTGAAACTTCATATATAAGTTTTGTGTATTATGTAGATGCGACAGCAAGCTTTTGAAGATAATCGCATAACTGCAAGTATGGTGTTTACTCTTGTGATTACATTACATTTTTATTATAGGTATTTTTAATGTGTATTGATGTGAGATAGATGATTTTCCAGTTAAATACCTCTAAAATGCGTTTTTTGTGTTTTTTTCCTATTTTAAATAGAACACCCGGTATATTATTACATTTGTGAATTCAGCTTAAAATTTTAGAGAAAATTTGTCTCTTGAACTAACGCTCTATTTTGTAGGGTTTCTGTAGAATTTGTAATTTTTGAAATGTTTGACATGCTTAAAAATTAAAAATCAAATTTTTGGCTAATAGGCCAGTCGATAAGTCTTTTAAAATGGCTGTTAGCGGGAGTAATTCCGGACAAGCTGGAATAAATTTTAATCTGTTCTGTTGGGACTCAGAAAATATATATTAATTTTGCACCCCTTGACAGGCCCGGATTTAACCGCTATGCTTAAAAAAAGGTCTAAATTTTTATATTTTTTCTAATATTAGTGAATATCTCGATTAGTATAAACTTTTGAGCAAAATACGTAGTTATCAAAATTAAAGAAGAGTAAATTCTCTACAAAAAATGTTCTACACATTTTTGTCATATATTCGCTTGTTTCGAATTCATAGGCGTCGAAATATATTTTTTTCGAGCATTTGCTTGTTACTTTCTTTTACGATAAAAGAAGTATTGGATTCACCCTAAAAATTCGAAATTGAGTTTTCAACAGATCTTCACGTTTTAAAGTGCTCTGAACCCAAAAAACATGTTTTTGTTCGTTGCTCTGTCTGTGTGTCGGTCTGTCTGTGTGTCTGTTTGTGAACAGAATATCTCAAAACGAAGAGAGGTATGACGTTGAAATTTTATATATAAGTTTTGTGTACTATCTAGATGCGACAGCAAGCGTTTGAAAAAAATCGCATAACCGGAAGTAGGTGTTTACTCTTGTGATTTTTCAGTTTTTTTTTATTTTTTCAAAAACGGCTCTAACGATTTTTTTCAAACTTTACAATTTTATTAACTTTTTCATGTGTATTGATGTGAGCTAGGCAATTTTTCAGTCGAATGCCTCTAAAATGGGTTTCTTTTGTTTTCTTTTGCAATTTTTTTTATTAACTCCTATTTTAAATAGAACACCCAGTATATTATTACATTATTGAATTCAGCTTAAAATTTTAGAGTAAATTTGTCTCTTGAACTAACGCTATTGTGTACGGTTTCTGTACAAATTGCAATTTTTGAAAATTTTGGACAAATGCTTGTATGTATGTATGTATGTATGTATAATACTTGCGGTGTAGAAGCTGCTGCTTTATTTGCTTGCATCTGGCGGTACAATGCTCAACTTGCCCCGGATTCGGGATACAAAGTTAAAGATTAAAAATCAAATTTTGGCTAATAGGCCAGTCGATAACTCTTTTGAAATGGCTGTTAGCGGGAGTCATTCCGGATGATTCAATTAGAGACAACATTTTATTTCTGCATGCATTTAGTGGCTGCGATACTGTTTCCGCACTATACAGGCAGGGGAAAATGAAGTTCGTTAAACTTCTACAGAAAGAGAAAAACTTACGGAAGGCTGTTCAAATGTTCAAAGACCCAAACGCGTCCCCAGAGGAAATAGATAAAGTGGGAGAACAATTTTTTCTTCTTCTGTATGGATCAACACACTGTGTATCATTGAACAGGTATAGATACCAGTGTTTCGTACAATCTATTAACAGAAGTTTACCAAATCTAGCATCATTACCACCAACCAAAGACGCAGCTCGCTTGCACTCGTTCCGTACTTAAACCAAATTCAGCTATGGTATGGAAACGAAAAATCACCTTTCGAGTGGGGATGGAGAAATTCAAAGAATGGATTAATGCCCATTCCCACTGTACAAGACGCAGCTCCCCAAGAATTACTGAAACTAATTTCTTGTAAATGCGCGAAAGGTTGTAATGTATCTTGTCGCAAAGCAGGTTTTCATTGCTCAGTAATATGTGGTTTCTGTCAGGGCAAATCTTGTTTGAATACTGTGGACGTGATCGAAGTAGACGACGAAAACGACGACGAGGACTTGCATATCGATCTAGAACAATCAATAGAACATTCCCAAGATTATGAAGCAAATTCGGAACACCAGACAGATATTGTTGAAAGTCAAAGTGATATTGAACAACCACAAACATCAAAAAGGCAAAAAAAAATTGATGAGCAGTCAACTTCAAAAGAAACTTGAAGTTAGCAAAGTTGGAATAGTGGAACGTCCATAATAATTAAAAAAATCTGGTGTGATACACGCACACAACTTCCTTTTATAGTGATTTTATAATTAGCCAAAATTTGATTTTTAATCTTTAACTTTGTATCCCGAATCCGGGGCAAGTTGAGCATTCTACCGCCAGATGCAAGCACATAAAGCACCAGCCTCTACACCGCAAGGTAAAACGAGGTTATCGATTATACATACATACATAGGTACATACATTCAAGCATTTGTCAAAAATTTTCAAAAATTGCAATTTGTACAGAAACCATACAAAATAGAGCGTTAGTTCAAGAGACAAATTTTCTCTAAAATTTTAAGCTTAATTCAAGAATGTAATAATATACTGGGTGTTCTATTTAAAATAGGAGTTAATAAAAAAAATTGGAAAAGAAAACAAAAGAAACCCATTTTAGAGGTATTCGACTGAAAAATTGCCTAGCTCACATCAATACACATTAAAAATTTAATAAAATTGTAAAGAAAAAAATCGTTAGAGCCGTTTTTGAAAAAATCCAAAAAAACTGAAAAATAACAAGAGTAAACACCTACTTCCGGTTATGCGATTTTCTTCAAAAGCTTGCTGTCGTATCTAGATAGTACACAAAACTTATATATGAAGTTTCAACGTCATACCTCTTTCCGTTTTGAGATATTGTGTTCACAAACAGACACACAGACAGACCGACACACAGACAGAGCAATGAACAAAAACATGTTTTTTGGGTGCAGAGCACTTTAAAACGTGAAGATCTGTTGAAAACTCAATTTCGAATTTTTAGGGTGAATCCAATACTTCTTTTATCGTAAAAGAAAGTAACAAGCAAATGCTCGAAAAAAATATATTTCGACGCCTATGAATTCGAAACAAGCGAATATATGACAAAAATGTATAGAACATTTTTTGTAGAGAATTTACTCTTCTTTAATTTTGATAACTACGTATTTTGCTCAAAGGTTGATACTAATCGAGATATTCACTAATATTAGGAAAAATATAAAAATTTAGACCTTTTTTTAAGCATAGCGGTTAAATCCGGGCCTGTCAAGGGGTGCAAAATTAATATATATTTTCTGAGTCCCAACAGAACAGATTAAAATTTATTCCAGCTTGTCCGGAATTATTCCCGCTAAAATGTACTTGTCGACTGGCCTATAATTATAAGATCACGGTAAAAGGAAGTTGTGTGCGTGTATCACACTAGATTTTCTTATATATATTGGGTAAAATAGGGTCTATTTCTCTGCCCCTATATTTAGTTAGTAATAATAATAATCGCTATATATTCTTCTTGTTCTAGTGTGACGTTAATTTATAATTTGAATTCCGGTCGTTTTTCTGTGAGCTGCTCTTCATAGTATTTCTTGCATTCTGAGATTGTTATTATATTTAACGGTGGTTTGTTTCTGTTGGCTACTCTTATGTTTTGTGTATGTCTGCATGCTTCTGCTGATCTTCTAATTCCAATTGACTATTTTATATTTTTGCATATTTTTTCATGTTTAATTTTTTTATGTTTAATTTTTTTATTAACCAAATATATCAGACAATATTTAATCGATTTGAGGGCTACGCTAAAACTTACGAAAATAATAATAAACGAAGGACAGGTTTGAAATAATCTTTTTGTTTTTCAAAGTGTTTTTTCTCCTTTGTAGGTATTCTATGCAGTTTTCCATTCGATGAGACAAGTCATTAATGCGATAATTGTCACATTGTTATCTCTGTAACTTCAAAATGTGGACTTTTCTCTACAGATAGGTACCAAAATTAGGGTTCTGCACTTGAAATATTACAAATGTAATATTACAAATATAATGTAATATAAGTGTAATATTACATTCCTAAAAGTATATTACAAAAAACATGTAATATTTAAAATTGTACCGTTGCGGCCAACTCAAAGTGCACGGCAGATTTTTAGCTTGTAATACGATATTCTAATCATAGACGTCGAGTTTTGACGTTTACGTTTGTCATCAACTGTCATAGAACTGAAAACTCGAAAAATTCCCAGACATTTGTCACAAGCAGAGAAAATGCGAGCTATTACAAAACTGGAAGAGAACTGGTCGCTGAGTCGAGTCGCAGCAGATTTGCATGTGGGCAAGAGCTGCATTTTCAAAATTAAAAATCGTTGGCAGCAGAGACTTCTGCAAGAAAAGTTTTTTTAACACCAGAGTACAAGGAACGAAGAAAACAGTTTGCAACTGACTATTTGAATGAAATCGACGAGTTTTGGAACACGACTGTTTTCAAAATTTAAAATTTGAGGAGCAATATTCTGTTCAGGCCATAAGGAGTAGTGGACGATTCTCTGTAAACGTATGGGGATGGATCAATGCTCACGAATCTGGGGCATGCTATAGAATTAATGGTCGACTGAACGTTGAAAATTGTTGCAACATTTTGCAAAATGTGATGCTGCCATCTGTAAGAGAGGTCTTTCCTAATCAATTTACTTTTCAACAGGCAAGATATTACCTAATTAATTAATTTTGTTTATGTTAACGTCATTGAAACATTATTTCCACAGGATAACTGTCCTGTGCATGCAGCAGGGATTGTTCATTGATGGTTTGATGGGAATAATATCGATTTATTACCATGACCTGCAAGAAGTCCGGACTTGAACCCCATCGAAAATGTTTGGGGGTATTGAACTAAAAAAATTTATACCAGGTATTTTACACCAAACAACGCCGATTAATTATGGGAAAGAATAAGAAATGTTTGGAAGGAACTGAGAGAAGGATACAATATGGAGACATTGGTCAAATCTATGCGAAAAAAAACTGCAAAGCGTAATAGCAATCGAATACTGATACATATTTATTAAATACATATTATTGTATGTATAGTTTGTTTACTTGTGAATTTGCTAAAATACAAACATTAAGGGCGAGTTGTTCAGTCATGGATTAACTTTTAATCCGGGTCAACTGCTATGGATACAATTATTGAGACAATTGTACCCATAGTAACTAACCTGGGATTACAGTTAATCCATGACTGAACAACTCGCCCTAAAAAAGTAATGCCTATTCTTACAATCACAAGCAACGCCACTGGAGAAACCCTCATTTAATAAGCCGAAAAATCGCAAAAATAACCATAGTAACAAAAAACCGTGCACTTTGAGGTGTCCGCAACTGTACTTGTTTGTGTAGCAGCACTATGCTGGTACTTTAGACACGGTGTGGCAGTGTATTATTAGGCTGTGCAATAGCCACAGCAACAATATTTCATTTGACGTTTGATTTTGATAATGTCAAGTGTGTGTTTAAATTGTTGCGTATTACTTCTATCCACGACCTGCTGAATTGTTTGACAAACGTCACTGTGACATTTGTCACACAATTCAGCAGGCCGTGCTTCTATCTAATATTCAGTATAAGTGTTATTTATCAATTTTTCAGTGCGGCAGTTGCTAAGGTAATTTGTTTTAAGTTGTACCTACGTTTTGAGTTTTTTTATAAAACGGTGTGTATGGTGGAATGAATATTTTTCAAATTCGGAGCTCGTAAAAATTGATAATCAAATTTTGATACTACCTGCTACTTCAGCTACTTACGAGCGCTCATTTAGTATGTATCATACATAAACACAAAAACTAGAAACCGATTGGCTAATGAACGTGTAGGTAAACTTTTATTTATAAAATACAATTTAAGTCTCCTCTCCGATGAGTTCATTAAAACTCAAAAAGGAAAACCAAATCGAAAATTATTTTCCAATTCTATTAGTGTCAGTCACAATAATATTAGAAACACACCTTATAATGAAGAGGAAGAGGAACAAGAAGTGGCAAAAGATAAGGCGCCTACCAGTAAGATAAAGTCCAAAAAACGAAAAGTAAGTGAAAGCAGTATGAGTAGTGTTACTACTTCCACGGAGAGTGAAATAATAATTTATGACGAAGGTGAAGATGATGTGGACTTGGAGTCAGGTGAATCAGTTGAGGACGATACTGATGAGAATGAGACTAATAAGAGTGATTTAATTAATTAAGTAATTTCAATTGATATTTAGCAATATTCAGGATTTGTTGTGTCTCTACATTTACCCTTTGTTAGTATTAGTTGTTAGTAATCAGATAGTATGTAGTACGAGTATTAACTATTAAGTTAGTACGTAAGGTAGTTGGTAACTTATACCACACATAGAAAATACCTATGAGTTGGTATATATTGTAATGGTATTAGGCCCACGGCTCGACTCTGCTAGCAGTGCAACTTGATGAACAATTCAGTAAGCACAGAGTTGGGTTGTTTTATGTGGCTGCAATGATAAGCTTAACATTCCAACAATGAATGAATTGGTAAAGAGATGTCAGTAATAGTACAGTAATTGAGTAAAAGGAACGCAAAGAGCAAAGCTTGTTTTTCACAGGGGTCGAAGTTGACTTTCAAAAATTTAACAATCGGTTTGTGCAAAATGAATAGCCGAACCGAAAGAAAGTAATAGACACAAAAAAGTTTGCTACGTGCATGTAAATGAAGCGTAGATTTCAATTAAGCTAGTCAGTGGAATTTTTGAGGAATCGTAAAAGGTAAAGAAAGCTGGAATAAAATAACAATACATTGCGAAAGAGCAATTCTGAAAAGCAGGCAGCAGGACATGAAAAAGGAATTGGAAAAGCATGCAGCAGGACATGGAAGAGGCAAATAAGAAGTAATGAACTCTATAAATAATCAGTGCATTAAACGTTAGTGAAAATCAGACCAATTAATAAAACGTGTATGTATGTGGCGCAAAAAAACAATTTAGATTAAGAAAAAGACAATAATTTAGTTTGTAAGAAATTTGAAAATGTAAAATTATGTACTCAAACTTATTTCTATTATGTACTAAAATTCATCAAAACTTATTTCCGTTAGCATTGTAACTATAGCAACGAGATTTGTCTTTGTTTTAAATAACGGAAAAACAAGGGGAACAAAAGAATAATTATTACGCTTGACATTGTGCTCCACTTTAATTAAAGTTTTTATACAATAAATAAGTATTTTGAAACCTGAAATAGTTATTTATGTATTAAGGGCGTAATCAATAGGTTATAGCACGAGGGAATGTTTAAAGCTCGACGCGAAGCGGAGAGCTTTAAATTTTCCGAGAGCTATAATCGTGATTAAGCACGTGGTACATACAACGTTTTATTTCATGTTAGTCCTCAAAATGGACAAAATTCAAGGAATCGGTATTTTGGCTACAGACTACTGCGTCGTCGTTCTGCTGGCGTTGTGCATTTCTGGTGTGCTATGGTTTCTATGCAGATTGTTGGTGTTGCTATACTACATTGTTGGTGCTTGTTATACTGCTTAGCAACTTTATAGGCCCTAGGGCTATAAAACCCATTTTACGCCCTCTATCGAGGGCCAATAAACAAGATTATGGTTCCAAAATAAAACAAAGTATATTATTGTGTTGTGCACGTGTCAAAGTTCACTGGGAATGTTTGTGGAGGTTTCCGCAACATAAAAATAAAATTTTCTCCGATAGCATCTCCGACGATTTTGGCAACCGTTCAGTTCGGGATTCCGATATTCAATTCCGGCCAAGAGAAGAGTCCAGAGCCAGGGTCTTCACTGCTACACATCGGGCAGGAGTGCAACCGCCAGCATCAACACCAGAGAAAGCCGTTCCAGAGGCAGATACCAAATGGGGTCATCTCCGAGCATTGCAGCAACTACCACCGATTAGTAAAGATAGGAAATTTGCCTAAAATAACAGTGTTATCGTGCCGAATTCGAGGGGCATATAAGATTAGGCCTTACTGAAGAGGATACCAGCTTGTTCAGGGGTACTGAAGGCGCAGTTCGAAGAATAAGCAAGGCGTTCCAAATTTGGAGGTTATGGGAAGTTATCGAAGCGTCCAGTTAAAACAATTGCAAAATTTAAGACATCGTCCATCTGACGTCACGAAATAATTACTTGCCTGAGACAAAAGATGTTATTTGCCGCCAAAGCGCGAAGATTTGAATAAATACCTTACGAATGTTCATAGTTTCGCTCATTTTAACGTAAATACCGCTGACTGCACGACATAAACCATTTTGTGGGATTTTTGACCGATTGGTAAACATTTAACTACCGCGCATTCGAACAAATTTCGGTGTACAGTACCGCACCAGATAAATAGTAAATTAGGAACTCATCCTGGGATTAAAGAGTTATTATTCTACTGAGCTAGCGTTTTTCCAAATTAATTGCAGCTAAGTAAAATATTGAAGAGGGCATACAACCATTTATTTTGTGCAGTACATTAGTACAGGCCACATTTTAACCAGCCTAATAAAATGACAGGCAAAGTTCAAACACAATAATAATATTAAACAGAGATTGGTGCATTTTTGGATTTTGCTCTGGCTTATATAACAATTAAATTAATTAATAATATAGCCAATTAGAGGCAAAGCGGCCGCAAAGTAGCGCCTTTACAATCTATTACATTTATATTACATTAATTTGTAATATTACATGAAATATTACAGTGTAATGTAACATAAAATAAATTACATGTAATTTTCGAACCTTAACCAAAATATCGAAATAAATTGATAGGCGTCACTTTATTCATAAAAAACAAATACATCCAATATTGTACAAATATAATATCGTGATGTTTCAAACTGTAACACTAATTTCTTTTTTTGAAAAAATATCCTCCCTTGTGGACTTTCATAGGTTGGCTGACCCTTTGAAGTTTGAATTGTGTCACGTTTGATGGTTTGAATGCCATCAACTTCGGGAACGATGAAGAATTCCCATAAAGAGGCGAGGAAATTCCACTATGTGACTATTAGAACGTTACGTGCTTAAATAAGTTATACAAATTAAATAGAAACTAAAATAATACCAAAGAATAACACTTCAGCTCTGCATAAGGAAGTTTCAACAAATCTTCGAAAAAATGCGTCGCGAGTGCTGTTAAACAAAGTGTGATTTTGCTACCGTTGCAGAACAAATAGTTTTGAAGACTGTCGCTAGGTGACAGAATAGTGCGAGACAACAGAAGATTCTAGCTATAATCCTAAATTTCTAAATTGTAAACATGGAATTATAAGTCTTGTATATAAAATCACGCACAGTTGCCAACTTTCAGCTTCGAGAATGCAAGCTTTGGCCTAAGATTTTAGATATAATACTAAATTGCTAGATTGTGAATTTGGAATTATAACTTCTTTATACAAATCCAGCACAGTTGCCAATTTTCAATCGCAGGATTTGAGGTTTTGATTTTAGGATCGTCGACTACTAGATTACAAACTTAGAGTTATAACTTTTGTATATAAATCTAGGCACCGTTGCCAATTTACAGTCGCATGGTTTAATATAAGATCCTAGCTGGAATCCTAAATGGCTAGATTACAAACTTAGAATTATAACTTTTGTATATAAATCTAGGCACCGTTGCCAATTTACAGTCGCATGGTTTAATATAAGATCCTAGCTGGAATCCTAAATGGCTAGATTACAAACTTAGAATTATAACTTTTGTATATAAATCTAGGCACCGTTGCCAATTTACAGTAGCATGGTTTCAAGTTTTAATATAAGATCCTAGCTGGAATCCTAAATGGCTAGATTGTAAACTTGGAATTATAGCTCCTGTATATAAATCTAAGCACATTTGCCAATTTTTAACCGCGAGGATTCAAGTTTTAATCAAAGATTTTAGCTATAATCCTAAATTTCTAGATTGCAAACTTGGAATTATTATTAGAGATCCTGTATACAGTTTACTTGTTTACTATATACAGGGACCGCAGACAATATTTGAAGTTTCAGAAAATAAAGGCGGGTGGCACATTTTTCCAAATTTCACATAGTCACCCCATCAGTTACAAAGCTACACCCCATTTTACGGTACCGAGAATTTTGATTATTTCATATGGGGATTCTCAAAAAATTATGATAATATCATAGAATCAGCCTGAAGATGGTTTAACAGATAAACCGAAACATGTAGCGTATGTAAAAAATATATGTTAATTCTTATGCGGAAGACTGTGTTTAATTTACATTAATTTACTGAATCACCTCATTGTGAGTATGGACCAGATCCTGAATTTTTACCATAGTCTTGTGATTTTTTTCATTTTTCTAAACAAAGTTCTTTTTTCAAACTTGATTTTTATCAAAGAAGGTCGTGACTAGATAAAATATGTTTTAATTGCCTTTGCTAACTCATTGTAATAGCTATTTCATCCATTAGATTAATAACAAGTCGTTCATGAACGAATACAATTTGAAAAACGTGTTTTTTTTTTAGAAAAAGTCGTTTTTTATGGTACCTACAAAGGGCCATCGTGCTATTTGATAGAAAATTTAATTACCAATTTAACGATATGCATCATGCACTACTTTATCTAAAACTGAAAAATGTTTGATTAATACATTTTTAAAACATTTTTGTGTTTTTCCTAAAAAAATTGGCAACACTGTCGTATGTAATTTGAGCCGTAGATTCCGAAAACATAAAATATATCGAGAGATCCAAAAAAAACTGTTCCTCAGCGGGCTGTGGAAATTCAAGGTATGAATAATATGTTGGTGACACTGTACGTCAATGTCAAATTCGAGGTTAGCAGGTTAGGATTTGCGTCATTTTGTGTCATAACTGACAGAAAACCTAACCTGATAACCTCGAATTTGACATTGACGTACAGTGTCACCAACGTATTATTCATACGTTGAATTTCCACAGCCCGCTGAGGAACAGTTTTTTTTGGATCTCTTGATACAATTCATTTTAAAAATCAACGTTGATGACATTTCCGGTGAAACCGTCAAACCGAAATTATGTTTAATATCTTTGTAGCAAGTTTCATTCAAATTCCTTGATAAGTGAAGGAGGTGGAGACGTGGCCCTGGTCTCATTGTCACTCGGTCTACTAGGTCTTATTTAACTACCACGATGATCCTATTTTTATGAGAAGAATTCTGCAGCAAACCGTTGTTTAAATTATCTAAAGATAATTTTTCAAATTGTCGAAGAAATTAATGATTTTAACTCAATGGTGCTCGATTACAGAATCTTAAAGTGTAGGAAACTGTATTTTAGAAATATTTTGTAACACATTTATTGGGAACTATGATGATAAGTATATAAACGTTGACTAAAATATCCTAAGAAATGTTGACAAAACTTGTGTAGGTAGGTAATGGTAATGCTTTTTTTCGATTTGAATGTTGTCCCATATGAATTCAGTTATTCAGTTAATCAATCAATATTACAAGAATGTATGGTATAATTTAATAATTTTAGACTAACATTTAAAGTGTGTCCAAAATAAACGGTAATAATAATAATAATAATAATAATAATAATAATCGTATACCTCCGTACATATTTATACAAAATCCTAAACTGAGTGAGTAGACAGCATATAAAGGACACCCAATATATATATCACATACAATAGGTATATGTTTAACAGATAATACATCAACTGTAAGATGTAGACACTTAAATTTGACTTATTTATTGACAGGATAGTTTGAAGTATTTTAGTTTTCTTTTTATAATTGATGCATGTTTTGGTTATTGAATGACTTTTGTAGAATTGCATTCAGCAGCTCATTGTATTTTTTTAAACAAACATTTGAATTGTAATACACCACTACTGTTTTTCCAACATAACTTAAGTTTTTAGTAGTTTGTATATCAAGGCACTGAAGTTTAACTTTCTATCACAAATGTGGATTTAGTTACCGAGGTCCGTAGGGATAAAAAGCAACTTCAGTGCCGAAGGGTACACTATGTTTTCGAGAATCGAGAAATCGTGAAATTACAACATTTGAACGAACTTTTCTAGGTTTTATTGACGTCGGTTGACGTTTACCTATCGTCTCGCCACCTACAATAAGTCGTAAAGCAATTTATTACTTCACTGCCGATTTCAAAAAAGAGTATTTTTTGTTCTACTGCATCGAAAAGCTATCCCACTTTTTTTATAGTAGGTAACTTTCGCTGTCAATAACCATAGCAACAAAAAATAACAACCATTTCTATTGGTCGAAATCAAAACAGACACTCCTATTTTGCAGTATGATCATAACCTCCTCGACTTTTCCCGACTTCCTCGATTAAACTGTCATTTTATAATTAGAGAAAACACTTCCGAAGCAGTATAATAAAAACTTATGTATGTAACTCTCACGAAAGAGGACTTTTAGACTCGCCTTATTTATGTGCCTCGCTCGCTGCGTCCGCTTGGCCATAAACTGCGAATCGTCCAAAAAAGTCCTTAATTTCGTACTTGTAACATAAATAGCTATTAATTCTTTATAATTATACAGGGTTTATACCATCCAATTTAAATCTATGAAATAAGCCATATTTTGAAAGTGGCAATTTGGATAGACTTAATTTTTATTTACAATAACATTAATGGTAATGTTTTAACTGATGGCTTTAAACATTGTGCAAGAAAAGTCTTTAGACAGCAAATATAAAATGACAGTATATTCTAACATCAGTTTCGATGGAGCAGGTATTCTGGAATTGATTTAAAGTTGTACGTTTCCCCTCTAAGATTTATTGCCGTTGTAACGACTAAACCTGTAGGCTAAGGAACGTTAAAGGCATTTCTTACAAGTTATGTTAAGCGGCATTGTAAGCCAAGTTACAGCTTATTAAAAGAGAGAACCAGTAAATGAGAAATTACTAGTTAAAAGGGACAATGCCCGATAAACGTAAGTAATGTCTTCCAAGTTTTACTGGCTATACATTTCATGTACTAATGCAGCTTTTCTCACAGGAGGCCCCAAAAATTGCAGCTTGACGGTTTTCGTTAGCGAAAGTACATCAACACGAGGAAATTTGATTTATATACATACCTACGACAAATAAATAAAACGTAAATAAACATTGTATTTGGTATATATCAAGTATTTTATTACGGCCTCTCAAACATTAGAAGATGGATGCGTTTGATATTAAAGTTCTAATAATAGTATATTATGTTGTTAGGAGCAAAAGTTATACTTTATGTGGCGAGGCAGATAAGTACAGCCGAGCCACATTAAGATACTTTTGCTCCGAATAACATATAGTATTTTTTCTTCAAACGTTTTTATAACAAATTATTTGCAATTTTGTGAACAAAATTTGAAGAAAATGACTTAATCTCGTAAGCGGCCGATAATATTATCTGCCGCTGATGAGCGGCAGATAAAGTGTTTTAGATGCCATGGCAATGAAGTGACAGTTTAGCATCATCAATCCAGCAGTATAATGGCACATTTTACTGCCATTTGAAGAAAAAAATTATTTTTGTAAACTTCACTACGAAACTACAAGTGCATTTGCAGTTTTTCAATTTTAAAATATGTTTTAATTGTAACTAGTTACTTGTAGCTTATCTCTAGGTATCTTTAGAAACATGCTCCGGCATTTCGAACTATTTGAAGTCATTGAGTTACTTGTTGTACTATATTAGATTTGTACGGCTTTGAATAGTCTTTGTTTTCCAGGTTTTCATGGTATGTAATACGATGTGATTTGTTTTGCTTGTTTGTTATGGACAAGAATTATACTTTAGGAGTAATAATTTTATCTAACACCTATTCATAAAAAGCATATTACTACTATCATCATTACAAATAAAGAGAGTCCATCATTAGTGAGAAAAAAATAGAAAAGTCACGGAGAATAGTATTTATGGTATAAGTGTGTGACATTACAAATAATCCACGAGAGAACAGTTCATTTCTCGAGTGAATTATTTGTCATAACATATGCGTGACATACAAAATGTTATCGAACAACTCAATAAATAATTAAAAAACACACATTTTGTGTTGACACCCGTGAAAAGTCATAGTGACAAATTGGAAAGTACCAAGAGATCAAATACATTTATAATTAGAGTCACCTGTGATTCGTTTGGCAGTATTGAAGTGTATTGTCAGTCTATGTCATATTCGAGGTTAGTAGGTTGGGTTTTGTTTGTTATTTGACACAGACTGACGCAATTTAACCCGCAAATCTCAAATTTGACGTAGCTTGACAGTGCTACCAACAATACAGTAGTAAGTCTCCTGGTTTTTATCTCACTAGTGAGTTATGGGCCACTTTAGAGGTCTAAAATCGATCTAGTAGGTAATAGCCTAAGAGGTGTTGGATAATTCATTATTATATGTTTGTTGCCATAACAGCTAATGCAAGGGTTGTTTGTTAAAAAAATTATTAATGGCCTATCAAATGCCACGGTTAACGTCAAAACTTTCAGAAAAAGTTTTAAATTATTTAAAAAGATTTAATAGAGGTGTGCCATGGTTAAACTTTTTCTTTCATGACTAATATTCTACATTATACACCTACACAATAAAAAACTAGTAAATTATTTTGTTTTTCCAAGTAGATTTATTAAAGTGTCGTTGTAATATAATAGCGCTGTAATTTTAAGTCCGTAAAATTTGTCGTTTGCGATTTTCTTCTGGAATACTACCAAAAAAACGTAGTATATTGTTAAACATAATCACATTGATAAATTAAGAACTAATTTCAGTATCTACCCCATCATGAAAGTTAGGGGCACACCCCCAGGTTAAAGGTTAAATGTGAAAACGTTAATATTTTAACATAGTAATTTCAAACTTCTGACATTTAAAAGATACAACAAGAACTGATTGAACATTTTTTACAGGTAACAATAATTGAAACTTACAGTGTAACAGAAAATTAATACGCAGCAACATTTGAAGTTTTTAAAATTGTTATTAATAAAGAGCAACATTTACATCCTGTGAGATTTAGAATTGGCTATAACATTTTGCCTTCAAATTTATTTTTCGTCTGGAGACACACTATATACATACAATGTAACTCACTTTTGAAATTCATAATTGAGATCCCTGAACTCTTGCGATACATTTGGGGAGGCAGGTTATTTCTTAATTCACACACATAAAATTAAACAAATGACTAAATGTCATTTTACAGTAGCTGTCAGTAGTTGTTAATACAAATCCCTTGCGTTCTATTTATATGTACGAAACTGTTTAACATAACAACGCTAATAAAATCATAACCCTAGAGGTTCACCCGAAATAGTACTAATTCAAAGTTATCAGTATTCTCAACAGACTAGTGTTCATCTAACTTAATTATCAATCACATTTGGTTATGTGATAGATGCTGTATAATCTTATAAATGCTCCTTTTGTCCCATGGCTAACGCCGATTGCAAAACTTTAGGGACACACGTTATAAGAGATACTCTTCTCTCTTTCGTTTCTTCTTTTCAAAAGAGTAGTGAGCTATGGTGCTTTATTACTGTTGTTTGTTATATTTCGTACAACGTATTTCCATCTGTTTTTGGTTCCTGGCTTCCCAAACTGCCTGGAATACTATATTAACCGCCAACTTCCTTATTTGATTAGTCCATCTGAGTGGAGACCTTCACCGTCAGCTTCGCATCCATGTACTATAAATCTGTCTAGCCAATCATAATATCCGCTTTATAGATGTTGAAAGTATCAAAGAATTTTTTATTCTATTAGATACGATATTGTGGTATTGATTTCACTAGGTGAAACGCTTCGTGAGGGTCCGTTCTCGAGGGTTTTCGTGACTGCGGACGAAGATTACAATTGATGATGGAATGTATATCTCTAACACGGTTGCCGTTGTCTCTGAGAGCTTTCCGAATATGATTGAAATCAGCGTGTTAGTGACAGCTATAAAATTTGGCTTCTTCTTTCCAATCCACAGAAGAGTTTTGCCTCTGGCGTGGTTGACACATTGAGTTAACGGGCTCTTTTGTTTCGTTTCTAATGAGGGCGCTTATGAAAGTTCGCGAAACTTGGAATCCTTCTATCTCAACAGTGATACGGTCCAATCCGGAATTCGGTCGCTACATCTATAATATACTTTTCCTTAATGTGTGTCTGTGGCACAAAATAAAATCCCACGTTCCGGCTTCACAGATGTTTATATTTTTTTAGGTTTTGTTTTTCTTATCTTAGCGCTCGGATCGGAGCTTGACCTTTCGCGTATCCTATTTCACGTGCGCGCCGATTCAAGACTCGCAGCGCGTAGCGCGCGGTTTGCTTGTTGTATTATAATTGTTGTAATATGCTATTAAGAATTTGATTAAATACAAACTACGGAAAAGGGATAGCCAATCACTGTCTGAACATAAGTTTGTTGCAATATATGCAAAGCATAACTTCATAGCATTTTTTTTATTTGAAAAACGTTATTTTGTTGGCCGCTGCCCAGCATTAGTTGATTGTAGCAGTTTTATATAAGGACACAAATTTTGAAGGATCAATAGATCCTTATTCTTTCTTGGATCTTGGATAAAGAAATAAAGTGAGCATCTTGTAAATGAGGTATTTACACGTTAAAAAATATTCTAGAGATGCTATTAGGTAATTAGGCAAAATTCTTGTAGAACATGACCATAAAGGTACGTATGAATGTCAACAATAAACTACTGCACATATTAAACGAGCCGCTTGGTCGTTCTCATATGTATTATTATCTATTTATCGGAGGTTAATACACAAGAGGTTAACTTTTTATCGTATAAAATTGTTTTTGGGCGAAAAACTGATTGCTATGGAAATTACTCGGAATTAAGGGCATGGTCCTTGAATAGAGTCAGTATGCCTATTATGAGATCCCTGCCTAATATGAGACCCTGGCCTACAAGACGTAGGAAATGCTGCCGTCTGGTTCCAGTAGCATAAAACAGTAGTCTACTAAATCAAAAAGCGTCTGTGAGTCACTGGAGTGTTTCCAAGCTAACACAACAGTACAGTATTTTTTCCCGCGATTTTGTGATCGTCGAGTTTTTTACATCTGACCTTTCATCTGTTATTTTCATCTTTAAGGTAAGACTCCTGTTAATACTCTTAGTATAGGATAGGTAGCTATTGATATGGAGTGTAAACATGCCGGTCTGTTTTAAAGCTAAAGTTAATCCTAACCTAAAAAATCGTTTGCGTTTGTATCTACGTGGTCATGCCTAAAATGAGACCCCACTGTATGCCTAATGTGAGACCCTCACGTGATAGGGTCTCATATTAGGCAGCCTTTTCAACCGTCCAAAGATGTTTACATTGTTGTTTTTTTTTGTAAATTTAGATGCCTCCTATAGTAAAACGAAAAAAATGGAATTCTGCCATGATGGTGCGAGCTGTAAAGGCCGTCAGAAGTCATGAAATGGGCTATAAAAAAGCTGCGAAATATTTTGAAGTACCAAAAGGAACTCTGGAGCGTTACGTGAAGGATTCAGAAAAAACACCTGAATCATTGGTAGAAGTTCCTATGGGAAGAAAGCCTGCACTACCACAACACATTGAAAATTTGCTAGTACAATACTGCATTCAAATGGATTCGAGATTTTATGGTTTACGAAGAAAGGATATTAAAACAATGGCATTTCGGCTTGCCATAAAAAATCATTTAAAGCATCCGTTTTCAGCAGGAAAACAATGTGCTGGTGATAAGTGGTTAAGTAAATTTTTAAAACGACATCCACAGCTTTCTCTAAGAAAACCTCAAGGAACGTCGTTTGCAAGGATTAAGGGATTTAGCCCAGAAAATGTCAAAATTTTTTTTGAAATTTATGAACCTGAGATGAAAAAAATTAAAGGCCAAGCACATAGGTTGTACAACGTTGATGAAACTGGAATTACTATTGTACAACACAAGGTAGCTAAGGTCGTCACTTTAAAAGGTAAAAAAAATGTAGGAACTTTGACATCAGCAGAACGAGGGCATCTAATCACGGTGGTAACATGCATGAATGCAGCAGGCTCCTACGTTCCTCCGTTGATTGTCTGGCCCCGGAAAAATATGCAGGATGCTTTGATGGATGGAACTCCCGCAGGATCAATTTCGGCATGCCACCCTTCAGGTTGGATTCAGACAGATTTATTTACAATGTGGTTCAACCATTTCATAAAGCACGTTAAGCCCTCTCAAGATGATCCAGTGCTTTTAGTGCTTGATGGGCACAATTCTCACACCAGGAATATGGACGTTATAGACAGAGCCAGGGAGAACCATGTTTCGATTGTGTGCCTCCCTCCACATTCAAGCCATAAGATGCAACCGCTTGATGTTAGCTTTATGTTCCCCCTAAAAACATTCTACGCTCAAGCTATTGAGGATTGGCTGCATTCAAATCCCGGTAAAGTTGTTACCAACTTTAAAGTTGGCCATTTATTTGGCATTGCTTATAACAGGGCTGCTACTATGAACAATTCCATTAATGGCTTCAATAAAACTGGATTGTTTCCTCTAAATAAGAATGCATTTGGTGATGAAGATTTTCCTATTCACTCTCACAGGCTTGTTTCCTCAGATAATGCACGTCCAATGATGCCGACGCCAACTCCACAACCAAGCTGCAGTAGGGACAATGTTGAATTAGACCAAACAACAAGATCTGACCTAATCTTAGTGACACCTGAAGAAATAAATCCTCTGCCTAGGTTACCAGAGAGCGACCCATTAAAGCCAAGTAGGGCCCGTAAAGCTGATGTCATTACATCAACGCCTTATAAAAAACAATTGACTGAAAGCATTGATAAGAAAGTTTCAAAGTCTTTGAAAAAAACTCTGTTTCCTACAACAAAAAACAAAGTAATGAAAGATAAAAAATCAAAAGATGAAAAACGAAGAAAAGTGGGTGAAGACAAAGAGAAGAATGAAGGGAAAACAAAAGGAAAAGGAAAGGGCAAAGGGGTTCCAACAGGAAAAGGAAAATTAAACTTCGCTGAAAAACCAGTTAAAAAGCAAAAAAGAGATGATTACACTGATGATGAAAGCAGTTCAACGGATGATAATGAAAACATTTCCCTCCACGATAGTAGTGATGACGATAATGACGATAATGACGCTGAATGTCTTTTTTGTGGATGTTTTTACTCACAGGACAAAGGGGGGGAGCAGTGGCGACAATGTCGGAGGTGTTGTAGGTGGGCTCACGAAGATTGTGGAGCTGATGAACTGTTTCTTTGTTTCCAATGTGAAAATTTTGAACATAAAAACAAAAATTAAACAGAAACTATAGTAATATAAAATTCATTTGACTAATATCACTTTTATTTTTTACTTATTAAGTGTATAAAGATTACTGTTGCCCAATTATTGTTTGAAGTTTTATTTTTTTACAAACTCATGAAAAATTTTAAACATTTAAGTAGTGTTAGATGGGGGGTCTCATATTAGGACTACTTTTTTCAGACCTCAAAAATGTAACACTTTTGTTTAACATTTAAAATATAAAAAACTATGATGTTATTTTCGTTTTGTATAACTGTTCTATATAATAAATATATGCTTTAAAAAAATACCACTTTTGTTATTTGAATATCTCACTTAATTTCCGAATTATAAATGAAAATCAAAAGGGGTCCCATATTAGGCACACTGACTCTACATCTGGAACGTCTGTGACGTTAGGGACGTATAGGACATCTAGGACGTCTGCGACGTTAGGAACATATGGGACATCTAGGACGTCTGGAACGTCTGGAACATTAGGGACATATGGGACATATGGTACATCTGGGACGCCTGGGACATTAGGGACATATGAGACGTATGGGACATCTGGGACGTAAAGGACATATGGGACATCTAGGACGTCTGGGACGTTAAGGACATATGAGACATCTAGGACGACTGGGACGTCTGGGACGTTGAGGACATATGGGACATTTAGGACGCCTGGGACATGAGGGACATATGGGACATATGGGACATTTGGGACGTCCGGGACGTTAAGGACATATGGGACATCTAGGACGTCTGGGACGTCTGGGACGTTAAGGACATATAGGATATTTAGGACGCCTGGGACATTATTGACATATGGGACATATGGGACATCTGGGACGCCTCAGACATTAGGGACATATGGGACATATGGTACATCTGGGACGTCTGTGACGTTAGGGACATATAGGACATCTAGGACGTCTGCGACGTTAGGAACACATGGGACATCTAGGACGTCTGGGACGTCTGGGACGTTAGGGACATACGGGACATTTAGGACGTTTGGGACGTTAGGAACATATCGAACATCTAGGACGCCTGGGACATTAGGGACATATGGGACATATGGGACATCCGGGACGTCTGGGACGTTAAGGACATATGGGACATCTGGGACGTCTGGGACGTTAAGGACATATGGGACATCTAGGACGTCTGGTACATTAGGGACATATGGGGCATATAGGACATCTGGGACGCCTAGGACATATGGGACATATGGGGCATATGGGACATCTGGGACGTCTGGGACGTTAGGGACATATGGGGCATCTGGGACGTCTGGGACGATAGGGACATATAAAACATCTTGAATGTCTGGGACGTTAGGGCATATGGGACATCTAGGGCGTCTGGGACGTCTGGGACGTTAGGGACATACGGGACAGCTGGGACGTCTGGGACGTTAGGGACATTTGGGACATTTAGGACGTCTGGGACGTTAGGGACATATGGAACATTTAGGACGCCTGGGACATTAGGGACATATGGGACATATGGGACATCTGAGACGTCTGGGACGTTAGGGACATGTGGGACATCTGGGACGTCTGGGACGTTAAGGACATATGGGACATCTAGGACGTGTGGGACGTCTGGGACGTTAAGGACATATGGGACATTTAGGACGCCTGGGGCATTATTGACATATAGGACATATGGGACAACTGGAGCGCCTGGGACATTAGGGACATACGGGACATATGGAACATCTGGGACGTCTGGGTCGTTAGGGATATATGGGACATTTGGGACGTCTGGGACGTTAAGGACATATGGGACATCTAGGACGTCTGGGACGTTAGGGACATATGGGACATCTGGGACGTATGGGACTTTAGGGACATATGGGACATCTGGGACGTCTGGGACGTTAGGGACATATAGGACATCTAGGACGTCTGGGACAATAAAGACATATGGAACATCTAGGACGTCAGGGACGTCTGTGACGTTAGGAAGATACGGGGCATCTGGGACGTCTGGGACGTTAAGGACGTATGGGACATCTAGGACGTCTAAGACGTTAGGGACATATGGGACATCTGGGACGTCTGGGACGTTAGGGACATATGGGACATCTGGGACGTCTGGGACGTTAGGGACATGTGGGACATCTGGGACGTCTGGGACGTTAAGGACATATGAGACATCTAGGACGTCTGGGACGTCTGGGACGTTACGGACATACGGGACAGCTGGGACGTCTGGGACGTTAGGGACATATGGGACATTTAGTACGTCTGGGACGTTATTGACATATGGAACATTTAGGACGCCTGGGACATTAGGGACTAATGGGACATATGGGACATCTGAGACGTCTGGGACGTTAGGGACATGTGGGACATCTGGGACGTCTGGGACGTTAAGAACATATGGGACATCTTGGACGTGTGTGACGTCTGGGACGCTAAGGACATATGGGACATTTTGGATGCCTGGGGCATTAGAGACATATAGGACATATGGGACATCTGGGGCGCCTGGGACATTAGGGACATATGGGACATATGGGACATTTGGGACGTCTGGGTCGTTAGGGATATATGGGACATCTGGGACGTCTGGGACGTTAGGGACATATGGGACATCTAGGACGTCTGGGACGTTAGGGACATACGGGACAGCGGGGACGTCTGGGACATTAAGGGCATATGGGACATTTAGGATGTCTGGGACGTTAGGGATATATGGAACATCTAGGACGCTTGGGACATTAGGGACATATAGAACATATGGGACATCCGGGACGTCTGGGGCATTAGGGACATATGGGCCATATGGGACATCTGGGACGTTGAGGACATATGGGACATTTAGGACGCCTGGGACATTAGGGACATATGGGACATATGGGACATTTAGGACGTCCGGGACGTTAAAGACATATGGGACTTCTAGGACGTCTGGGACGTCTGGGAGGTTAAGGACATATAGGATATTTAGGACGCCTGGGACATTATTGACATATGGGACATATGGGACATCTGGGACGCCTGAGACATTAGGGACATATGGGACATATGGTACATCTGGGACGTCTGTTACGTTAGGGACGTATAGGACATCTAGGACGTCTGCGACGTTAGGAACATATGGGACATCTAGGACGTCTGGGACGTCTGGAACATTAGGGACATATGGGACATATGGGACATCTGGGACGCCTGGGACATTAGGGACATATGAGACGTATGGGACATCTGGGACGTTAAGGACATATGGTATATCTAGGACGTCTGGGACGTTAAGGACATATGAGACATCTAGGACGTCTGGGACGTCTGGGACGTCTGGGACGTTGAGGACATATGGGACATTTAGGACGCCTGGGACATTAGGGACATATGGGACATATGGGACATTTGGGACGTCCGGGACGTTAAGGACATATGGGACATCTAGGACGTCTGGGACGTCTGGGACGTTAAGGACATATAGGATATTTAGGACGCCTGGGACATTATTGACATATGGGACATATGGGACATCTGGGACGCCTGAGACATTAGGGACATATGGGACATATGGTACATCTGGGACGTCTGGGACGTTAGGGACATGTGGGACATCTGGGACGTCTGAGACGTTAGGGACATATGGAACATTTAGGACGCCTGGGACATTAGGGACATATGGGACATATGGCACATCTGAGACGTCTGGGACGTTAGGGACATGTGGGACATCTGGGACGTCTGGGACGTTAAGGACATATGGGACATCTAGGACGTGTGGGACGTCTGGGACGTTAAGGACATATGGGACATTTAGGACGCCTGGGGCATTAGGGACATATAGGACATATGGGACAACTGGGGCGCCTGGGACATTAGGGACATATGGGACATATGGAACATCTGGGACGTCTGGGTCGTTAGGGATATATGGGACATTTGGGACGTCTGGGACGTTAAGGACATATGGGACATCTAGGACGTCTGGGACGTTAGGGACATATGGGACATCTGGGACGTATGGGACTTTAGGGACATATGGGACATCTGGAACGTCTGGGACGTTAGGGACATATGAGACATCTAGGACGTCTGGGACGTCTGGGACGTTGAGAACATATGGGACATTTAAGACGCCTGGGACATTAGGGACATATGGGACATATGGGACATTTGGGACGTCCGGGACGTTAAGGACATATGGGACATCTAGGACGTCTGGCACGTCTGGGACGTTAAGGACATATAGGATATTTAGGACGCCTGGGACATTATTGACATATGGGACATATGGGACATCTGGGACGCCTGAGACATTAGGGACATATGGGACATATGGTACATCTGGGACGTCTGTGACGTTAGGGACATATAGGACATCTAGGACGTCTGCGACGTTAGGAACACATGGGACATCTAGGACGTCTGGGACGTCTGGGACGTTAGGGACATACGGGACATTTAGGACGTTTGGGACGTTAGGAACATATCGAACATCTAGGACGCCTGGGACATTAGGGACATATGGGACATATGGGACATCCGGGACGTCTGGGACCTTAAGGACATATGGGACATCTGGGACGTCTGGGACGTTAAGGACATATGGGACATCTAGGACGTCTGGTACATTAGGGACATATGGGGCATATGGGACATCTGGGACGCCTAGGACATATGGGACATATGGGACATATGGGACATCCGGGACGTCTGGGACGTTAAGGACATATGGGACATCTGGGACGTCTGGGACGTTAAGGACATATGGGACATCTAGGACGTCTGGTACATTAGGGACATATGGGGCATATGGGACATCTGGGACGCCTAGGACATATGAGACGTATGGGACATCTGGGACGTTAAGGACATATGGGACATCTAGGACGTCTGGGACGTTAAGGACATATGAGACATCTAGGACGTCTGGGACGTCTGGGACGTTGAGAACATATGGGACATTTAAGACGCCTGGGACATTAGGGACATATGGGACATATGGGACATTTGGGACGTCCGGGACGTTAAGGACATATGGGACATCTAGGACGTCTGGCACGTCTGGGACGTTAAGGACATATAGGATATTTAGGACGCCTGGGACATTATTGACATATGGGACATATGGGGCATATGGGACATCTGGGACGCCTAGGACATATGGGACATATGAAGCATATGGGACATCTGGGACGTCTGGGACGTTAGGGACATATGGGGCATCTGGGACGTCTGGGACGTTAAGGACGTATGGGACATGTAGGACGTCTAAGACGTTAGGGACATATGGGACACCTGGGACGTCTGGGACGTTAGGGACATATGGGACATCTGGAATGTCTGGGACATTAGGGACATATGGGACATATGGAACAACAGGGACATCTGGGACGATAGGGACATATAGAACATCTGGAATGTCTGGGACGTTAGGGCATATGGGACATCTAGGGCATCTGGGACGTCTGGGACGTTAGGGACATACGGGACAGCTGGGACGTCTGGGACGTTAGGGACATTTGGGACATTTAGGACGTCTGGGACGTTAGGGACATATGGAACATTTAGGACGCCTGGGACATTAGGGACATATGGGACATATGGGACATCTGAGACGTCTGGGACGTTAGGGACATGTGGGACATCTGGGACGTCTGGGACGTTAAGGACATATGGGCCATCTAGGACGTGTGGGACGTCTGGGACGTTAAGGACATATGGGACATTCAGGACGCCTGGGGCATTAGGGACATATAGGACATATGGAATATCTGGGACGTCTGGGTCGTTAGGGATATATGGGACATTTGGGACGTCTGGGACGTTAAGGACATATGGGACATCTAGGACGTCTGGGACGTTAGGGACATATGGGACATCTGGGACGTATGGGACTTTAGGGACATATGGGACATCTGGGACGTCTGGGACGTTAGGGACATATGGGACATCTGGGACGTATGGGACTTTAGGGACATATGGGACATCTGGGACGTCTGGGACGTTAGGGACATATAGGACATCTAGGACGTCTGGGACAATAAAGACATATGGGACATCTGGGACGTCAGGGACGTTAGGAAGATACGGGGCATCTGGGACGTCTGGGACGTTAAAGACGTATGGGACATCTAGGACGTCTAAGACGTTAGGGACATATGGGACATCTGGGACGTCTGAGACGTTAGGGACATATGGGACATCTGGGACGTCTGGGACGTTAGGGACATGTGGGACATCTGGGACGTCTGGGACGTTAAGGACATATGGGACATCTAGGACGTGTGGGACGTCTGGGACGTTAAGGACATATGAAACATTTAGGACGCCTGGGGCATTAGGGACATATGGGACATATGGAACATCTGGGACGTCTGGGTCGTTAGGGATATATGGGACATTTGGGACGTCTGGGACGTTAAGGACATATGGGACATCTAGGACGTCTGGGACGTTAGGGACGTATGGGACATCTAGGTCGTCTGGGACGTCTGGGACGTTAGGGACATAAAGGACATCTAGGACGTCTGGGACGTTAGGGACGTATGGGACATCTAGGTCGTCTGGGACGTCTGGGACGTTAGGGACATATAGGACATCTAGGACGTCTGGGACTTTAGGGACGTATGGGACAACTAGGTCGTCTGGGACGTCTAGGACGTTAGGGACATATGGGACATTTAGGACGTCTGGGACGTTAGGGACATATGGAACATCTAGGACGCCTGGGACTTTAGGGACCTATGGGACATCTGGAAGGTCTGGGACGTTAGGGATATATGGAATATTTGGGACGTCTGGGACGTTAAGGGCATATGGGACATCTGGGGCGCCTGAGACATTAGGGACATATGGGACATATGGAACATCTGGGACGTCTGGGTCGTTAGGGATATATGGGACATTTGGGACGTCTGGGACGTTAAGGACATATGGGACATCTAGGACGTCTGGGACGTTAGGGACGTATGGGACATCTAGGTCGTCTGGGACGTCTGGGACGTTAGGGACATATAGGACATCTAGAACGTCTGGGACGTTAGGGAGGTATGGGACATCTAGGTCGTCTGGGACGTCTGGGACGTTAGGGACATACGGGACAGCTGGGACATCTGGGACGTTAGGGACATATGGGACATTTAGGACGCCTGGGACGTTAGGGACATATGGAACATCTAGGACGCCTGGGACATTAGGGACCTATGGGACATCTGGAAGGTCTGGGACGTTAGGGACATATGGGACATCTGGGACGTGAGGGACGTTAAGGACATATGGGACATCTACAACGTTTGGGACGTCTGGGACGTTAAAGACATATGGGACATCTAGGACACCTGAGACATTAGGGACATATGGGACATATGGGACATCTGGGACGTCTGGGACGTTAAGAACATATGGAACATTTAGGACGTCTGAGACTTTAGAGACATATGGGACATCTGGGACGTCTGGGACGATAGGTACATATGGGACAGCTGGGACGTCTGGGACGTCTGGGACGTTAGGGACATACGGGACAGCTGGGACACCTGGGACGTTAGGGACATATGGGACATCTAGGACACCTGAGACATTAGGGACATATGGGACATCTGGGACGTCTGGGACGTTAAGAACATATGGAACATTTAGGACGTCTGAGACGTTAGGGACATATGGGACATCTGGGACGTCTGGGACGATAGGTACATATGGGACAGCTGGGACGTCTGGGACGTCTGGGACGTTAGGGAAATACGGGACAGCTGGGACGTCTGGGACGTTAGGGACATACGGGACAGCTGGGACATCTGAGACGTTAGGGACATATGGGACATCTGGGACGTCTGGGACGATAGGTACATATGGGACATCTGGGACGTCTGGGACGTCTGGGACGTTAGGGACATATAGGACATCTAGAACGTCTGAAACGTTAGGGACGTATGGGACATCTAGGTCGTCTGGGACGTCTGGGACTTTAGGGACATACGGGACAGCTGGCACATCTGGGACATTAGGGACATATGGGACATTTAGGACGTCTGGGACGTTAGGGACATATGGAACATCTAGGACGCCTGGGACATTAGGGACCTATGGGACATCTGGAAGGTCTGGGACGTTAAGGACATATGGGACATCTACAACGTTTGGGACGTCTGGGACGTTAAAGACATATGGGACATCTGGGACACCTGAGACATTAGGGACATATGGGACATATGGGACATCTGGGACGTCTGGGACGTTAAGGACATATGGAACATTTAGGACGTCTGAGACGTTAGGGACATATGGGACATCTGGGACGACTGGGACGATAGGTACATATGGGACAGCTGGGACGTCTGGGACGTCTGGAACGTTAGGGACATACGGGACAGCTGGGACATCTGGGACGTTAGGGACATATGGGACATTTAGGACGTCTAGGACGTTAGGGACATATGGAACATCTAGGACGCCTGGGACATTAGGGACATATGGGATATATGGGACATCTGGGACACCTGAGACGTTAGGGACATATGGGACATATGGAACATCTCGGACGTCTGGGACGTTAAGGACATGTTGGACATCTAGAACGTTTGGGACGTCTAGGACGTTGAGGAAATATGGGACATTTAGGACGCCTGGGACATTAGGGACTTATGGGACATATTGGACATCTGAGACACCTGAGACATTAGGGACATATGGGACAAATGGGACATATGGGACATTTAGGACGCCTGGGGCATTAGGGACATATGGGACATATGGAACATCTGGGACGTCTGGGTCGTTAGGGACATATGGGACATACTGGACATCTGAGACACCTGAGACATTAGGGACATATGGGACATTTAGGACGCCTGGGGCATTAGGGACATATGGGACATATAGAACATCTGGGACGTCTGGGACGTTAAGGACATATGGGACATCTAGGACGTCTGGGACGTTAGGGACGTATGGGACATCTAGGTCGTCTGGGACGTCTGGGACGTTAGGGACATATAGGACATCTAGAACGTCTGGGACGTTAGGGACGTATGGGACATCTAGGTCGTCTGGGACGTCTGGGACGTTAGGGACATACGGGACAGCTGGGACATCTGGGACGTTAGGGACATATGGGACATTTAGGACGTCTGGGACGTTAGGGACATATGGAACATCTAGGACGCCTGGGACATTAGGGAGATATGGGACATCTGGAAGGTCTGGGACGTTAGGGACATATGGGACATCTGGGACGTCTGGGACGTTAGGGATATATGGGACATTTGGGACGTCTGGGACGTTAAGGGCATATGGGACATCTGGGGCGCCTGAGACATTAGGGACCTATGGGACATCTGGAAGGTCTGGGACGTTAGGGACAAATGGGACATCTGGGACGTCTGGAACGTTAGGGATATATGGAACATTTGGGACGTCTGGGACGTTAAGGACATATGGGACATCTAGGACGTCTGGGACGTTAGGGACGTATGGGACATTTAGGTCGTCTGGGACGTCTGGGACGTCTGGGACGTCTGGGACGTTAGGGACATATAGGACATCTAGAACGTCTGGGACGTTAGGGACGTATGGGACATCTAGGTCGTCTGGGACGTCTGGGACGTTAGGGACATACGGGACAGCTGGGACATCTGGGACGTTAGGGACATATGGGACATTTAGTACGTCTGGGACGTTAGGGACATATGGAACATCTAGGACGCCTGGGACATTAGGGACCTATGGGACATCTGGAAGGTCTGGGACGTTAGGGACATATGGGACATCTGGGACGTCTGGGACGTTAAGGACATATGGGACATCTACAACGTTTGGGACGTCTGGGACGTTAAAGACATATGGGACATCTGGGACACCTGAGACATTAGGGACATATGGGACATATGGGACATCTGGGACGTCTGGGACGTTAAGAACATATGGAACATTTAGGACGTCTGAGACGTTAGGGACATATTGGACATCTGGGACGTCTGGGACGATAGGTACATATGGGACAGCTGGGACGTCTGGGACGTCTGGGACGTTAGGGACATACGGGACAGCTGGGACATCTGGGACGTTAGGGACGAATGGGACATTTAGGACCCCTGGGAAATTAGGGACATATGGAACATATGGGACATCTGGGACGTCTGGGACGTTTGGGACGTTAGGGACATATAGGACATCTAGAACGTCTGGGACGTTAGGGACGTATGGGACATCTAGGTCGTCTGGGACGTCTGGGACGTTAGGGACATACGGGATAGCTGGGACATCTGGGACGTTAGGGACATACGGGACATTTAGGACGTCTGGGACGTTAGGGACATATGGAACATCTAGGACGCCTGGGACATTAGGGACCTATGGGACATCTGGAAGGTCTGGGACGTTAGGGACATATGGGACATCTGGGACGTCTGGGACGTTAAGGACATATGGGACATCTACAACGTTTGGGACGTCTGGGACGTTAAAGACATATGGGACATCTGAGACACCTGAAACATTAGGAACATATGGGACATTTAGTACGTCTGGGACGTTATTGACATGTGGAACATTTAGGACGCCTGGGACATTAGGGACTAATGGGACATATGGGACATCTGAGACGTCTGGGACGTTAGGGACATGTGGGACATCTGGGACGTCTGGGACGTTAAGGTCATATGGGACATCTTGGACGTGTGTGACGTCTGGGACGCTAAGGACATATGAGACATTTTGGATGCCTGGGGCATTAGAGACATATGGGACATATGGGACATTTGGGACGTCTGGGTCGTTAGGGATATATGGGACAACTGGGACGTCTGGGACGTTAGGGACATATGGGACATCTAGGACGTCTGGGACGTTAGGGACATACGGGACAGCTGGGACGTATGGGACTATAGGGGCATATGGGACATTTAGGATGTCTGGGACGTTAGGAATATATGGAACATCTAGAACGCTTGAGACATTAGGGACATATAGAACATATGGGACATCTGGGACGTCTGAGGCATTAGGGACATATGGGACATATGGGACATCTGGGACGTTGAGGACATATGGGACATTTAGGACGCCTGGGACATTAGGGACATATGGGACATATGGGACATTTGGGACGTCCGGGACGTTAAGAACATATGGGACTTCTAGGACGTCTGGGACGTTTGGGAGGTTAAGGACATATAAGATATTTAGGACGCCTGGGACATTATTGACATATGGGACATATGGGACATCTGGGACGCCTGAGACATTAGGGACATATCGGACATATGCTACATCTGGGACGTCTGTGACCTTAGGGACGTATAGGACATCTAGGACGTCTGCGACGTTAGGAACATATGGGACATCTTGGACGTCTGGGACGTCTGGAACATTAGGGACATATGGGACATATGGGACATCTGGGACGCCTGGGACATTAGGCACATATGAGACGTATGGGACATCTGGGACGTTAAGGACATAAGGGGACATCTAGGACGTCTGGGACGTTAAGGACATATGAGACATCTAGGACGTCTGGGACGTCTGTTACGTTGAGGACATATGGGACATTTAGGACGCCTGGGACATTAGGGACATATGGGACATATGGGACATTTGGGACGTCCGGGACGTTAAGACATATGGGACATCTAGGACGTCTGGGACGTCTGGAACGTTAAGGACATATAGGATATTTAGGACGCCTGGGACATTATTGACATATGGGACATATGGGACATCTGGGACGCCTGAGACATTAGGGACATAAAGGACATATGGTACATCTGGGACGTCTGTGACGTTAGGGACATATAGGACATCTAGGACGTCTGCGACGTTAGGCACACATGGGACATCTAGGACGTCTGGGACGTTAGGGACATACGGGACATTTAGGACGTTTGGGACGTTAGGAACATATCGAACATCTAGGACGCCTGGGACATTAGGGACATATGGGACAAATGGGACATCCGGGACGTCTGGGACGTTAAGGACATATGGGACATCTGGGACGTTAAGGACATATGGGACATCTAGGACGTCTGGTACATTAGGGACATATGGGGCATATGGGACATCTGGGACGCCTAGGACAAATGGGACATAT
Organism: Agriotes lineatus; assembly: GCA_940337035.1. NCBI lineage: Eukaryota > Metazoa > Arthropoda > Insecta > Coleoptera > Elateridae > Agriotes > Agriotes lineatus. Next base: position 27,043 of record CALNHX010005395.1, on the reverse strand, counting down.
GGGGCATATGGGACATCTGGGACGTCTGGGACGTTAGGGACATATGGGGCATCTGGGACGTCTGGGACGTTAAGGACGTATGGGACATCTAGGACGTGTAAGACGTTAGGGACATATGGGACACCTGGGACGTCTGGGACGTTAGGGACATATGGGACATCTGGGATGTCTGGGACATTAGGGACATATGGGACATATGGAACAACAGGGACATCTGGGACGATAGGGACATATAGAACATCTGGAATGTCTGGGACGTTAGGGCATATGGGACATCTAGGGCGTCTGGGACGTCTGGGGCGTTAGGAACATACGGGACAGCTGGGACGTCTGGGACGTTAGGGACATTTGGGACATTTAGGACGTCTGGGACGTTAGGGACATATGGAACATTTAGGACGCCTGGGACATTAGGGACATATGGGACATATGGGACATCTGAGACGTCTGGGACGTTAGGGACATGTGGGACATCTGGGACGCTAAGGACATATGGGACATCTAGGACGTGTGGGACGTCTGGGACGTTAAGGACATATGGGACATTTAGGATGCCTGGGGCATTAGGGACATATAGGACATATGGGACAACTGGGGCGCCTGGGACATTAGGGACATATGGAACATCTGGGACGTCTGGGTCGTTAGGGATATATGGGACATTTGGGACGTCTGGGACGTTAAGGACATATGGGACATCTAGGACGTCTGGGACGTTAGGGACATATGGGACATCTGGGACGTATGGGACTTTAGGGACATATGGGACATCTGGGACGTCTGGGACGTAAGGGACATATAGGACATCTAGGACGTCTGGGACAATAAAGACATATGGGACATCTAGGACGTCAGGGACGTCTGTGACGTTAGGAAGATACGGGGCATCTGGGACGTCTGGGACGTTAAGGACGTATGGGACATCTAGGACGTCTAAGACGTTAGGGACATATGGGACATCTGGGACGTCTGGGACGTTAGGGACATATGGGACATTTGGGACGTCTGGGACGTTAGGGACATGTGGGACATCTGGGACGTCTGGGACGTTAAGGAGATATGGGACATCTAGGACGTGTATGACGTCTGGGACGTTAAGGACATATGGGACATTTAGGACGCCTGGGGCATTAGGGACATATGGGACATATGGAACATCTGAGACGTCTGGGTCGTTAGGGATATATGGGACATTTGGGACGTCTGGGACGTTATTGACATATGGAACATTTAGGACGCCTGGGACATTAGGGACTAATGGGACATATGGGACATCTGAGACGTCTGGGACGTTAAGGACATGTGGGACATCTGGGACGTCTGGGACTTTAAGGACATATGAGACATTTTGGATGCCTGGGGCATTAGAGACATATAGGACATATGGGACATCTGGGGCGCCTGGGACATTAGGGACATATGGGACATTTGGGACGTCTGGGTCGTAAGGGATATATGGGACATCTGGGACGTCTGGGACGTTAGGGACATATGGGACATATTGGATGCCTGGGGCATTAGAGACATATAGGACATATGGGACATCTGGGGCGCCTGGGACATTAGGGACATATGGGACATATGGGACATTTGGGACGTCTGGGTCGTTAGGGATATATGGGACATCTGGGACGTCTGGGACGTTAGGGACATATGGGACATCTAGGACGTCTGGGACGTTAGGGACATACGGGACAGCTGGGACGTCTGGGACATTAGGGGCATATGGGACATTTAGGATGTCTGGGACGTTAGGGATATATGGAACATCTAGGACGCTTGGGACATTAGGGACATATAAAACATATGGGACATCTGGGACGTCTGGGGCATTAGGGACATATGGGACATATGGAACATCTGGGACGTCCGGGACGTTAAGGACATATGGGACTTCTAGGACGTCTGGGACGTCTGGGAGGTTAAGGACATATAGGATATTTAGGACGCCTGGGACATTATTGACATATGGGACATATGGGACATCTGGGACGCCTGAGACATTAGGGACATATGGGACATATGGTACATCTGGAACGTCTGTGACGTTAGGGACGTATAGGACATCTAGGACGTCTGCGACGTTAGGAACATATGGGACATCTAGGACGTCTGGAACGTCTGGAACATTAGGGACATATGGGACATATGGTACATCTGGGACGCCTGGGACATTAGGGACATATGAGACGTATGGGACATCTGGGACGTAAAGGACATATGGGACATCTAGGACGTCTGGGACGTTAAGGACATATGAGACATCTAGGACGACTGGGACGTCTGGGACGTTGAGGACATATGGGACATTTAGGACGCCTGGGACATGAGGGACATATGGGACATATGGGACATTTGGGACGTCCGGGACGTTAAGGACATATGGGACATCTAGGACGTCTGGGACGTCTGGGACGTTAAGGACATATAGGATATTTAGGACGCCTGGGACATTATTGACATATGGGACATATGGGACATCTGGGACGCCTCAGACATTAGGGACATATGGGACATATGGTACATCTGGGACGTCTGTGACGTTAGGGACATATAGGACATCTAGGACGTCTGCGACGTTAGGAACACATGGGACATCTAGGACGTCTGGGACGTCTGGGACGTTAGGGACATACGGGACATTTAGGACGTTTGGGACGTTAGGAACATATCGAACATCTAGGACGCCTGGGACATTAGGGACATATGGGACATATGGGACATCCGGGACGTCTGGGACGTTAAGGACATATGGGACATCTGGGACGTCTGGGACGTTAAGGACATATGGGACATCTAGGACGTCTGGTACATTAGGGACATATGGGGCATATAGGACATCTGGGACGCCTAGGACATATGGGACATATGGGGCATATGGGACATCTGGGACGTCTGGGACGTTAGGGACATATGGGGCATCTGGGACGTCTGGGACGATAGGGACATATAAAACATCTTGAATGTCTGGGACGTTAGGGCATATGGGACATCTAGGGCGTCTGGGACGTCTGGGACGTTAGGGACATACGGGACAGCTGGGACGTCTGGGACGTTAGGGACATTTGGGACATTTAGGACGTCTGGGACGTTAGGGACATATGGAACATTTAGGACGCCTGGGACATTAGGGACATATGGGACATATGGGACATCTGAGACGTCTGGGACGTTAGGGACATGTGGGACATCTGGGACGTCTGGGACGTTAAGGACATATGGGACATCTAGGACGTGTGGGACGTCTGGGACGTTAAGGACATATGGGACATTTAGGACGCCTGGGGCATTATTGACATATAGGACATATGGGACAACTGGAGCGCCTGGGACATTAGGGACATACGGGACATATGGAACATCTGGGACGTCTGGGTCGTTAGGGATATATGGGACATTTGGGACGTCTGGGACGTTAAGGACATATGGGACATCTAGGACGTCTGGGACGTTAGGGACATATGGGACATCTGGGACGTATGGGACTTTAGGGACATATGGGACATCTGGGACGTCTGGGACGTTAGGGACATATAGGACATCTAGGACGTCTGGGACAATAAGGACATATGGAACATCTAGGACGTCAGGGACGTCTGTGACGTTAGGAAGATACGGGGCATCTGGGACGTCTGGGACGTTAAGGACGTATGGGACATCTAGGACGTCTAAGACGTTAGGGACATATGGGACATCTGGGACGTCTGGGACGTTAGGGACATATGGGACATCTGGGACGTCTGGGACGTTAGGGACATGTGGGACATCTGGGACGTCTGGGACGTTAAGGACATATGAGACATCTAGGACGTCTGGGACGTCTGGGACGTTACGGACATACGGGACAGCTGGGACGTCTGGGACGTTAGGGACATATGGGACATTTAGTACGTCTGGGACGTTATTGACATATGGAACATTTAGGACGCCTGGGACATTAGGGACTAATGGGACATATGGGACATCTGAGACGTCTGGGACGTTAGGGACATGTGGGACATCTGGGACGTCTGGGACGTTAAGAACATATGGGACATCTTGGACGTGTGTGACGTCTGGGACGCTAAGGACATATGGGACATTTTGGATGCCTGGGGCATTAGAGACATATAGGACATATGGGACATCTGGGGCGCCTGGGACATTAGGGACATATGGGACATATGGGACATTTGGGACGTCTGGGTCGTTAGGGATATATGGGACATCTGGGACGTCTGGGACGTTAGGGACATATGGGACATCTAGGACGTCTGGGACGTTAGGGACATACGGGACAGCGGGGACGTCTGGGACATTAAGGGCATATGGGACATTTAGGATGTCTGGGACGTTAGGGATATATGGAACATCTAGGACGCTTGGGACATTAGGGACATATAGAACATATGGGACATCCGGGACGTCTGGGGCATTAGGGACATATGGGACATATGGGACATCTGGGACGTTGAGGACATATGGGACATTTAGGACGCCTGGGACATTAGGGACATATGGGACATATGGGACATTTAGGACGTCCGGGACGTTAAAGACATATGGGACTTCTAGGACGTCTGGGACGTCTGGGAGGTTAAGGACATATAGGATATTTAGGACGCCTGGGACATTATTGACATATGGGACATATGGGACATCTGGGACGCCTGAGACATTAGGGACATATGGGACATATGGTACATCTGGGACGTCTGTTACGTTAGGGACGTATAGGACATCTAGGACGTCTGCGACGTTAGGAACATATGGGACATCTAGGACGTCTGGGACGTCTGGAACATTAGGGACATATGGGACATATGGGACATCTGGGACGCCTGGGACATTAGGGACATATGAGACGTATGGGACATCTGGGACGTTAAGGACATATGGTATATCTAGGACGTCTGGGACGTTAAGGACATATGAGACATCTAGGACGTCTGGGACGTCTGGGACGTCTGGGACGTTGAGGACATATGGGACATTTAGGACGCCTGGGACATTAGGGACATATGGGACATATGGGACATTTGGGACGTCCGGGACGTTAAGGACATATGGGACATCTAGGACGTCTGGGACGTCTGGGACGTTAAGGACATATAGGATATTTAGGACGCCTGGGACATTATTGACATATGGGACATATGGGACATCTGGGACGCCTGAGACATTAGGGACATATGGGACATATGGTACATCTGGGACGTCTGGGACGTTAGGGACATGTGGGACATCTGGGACGTCTGAGACGTTAGGGACATATGGAACATTTAGGACGCCTGGGACATTAGGGACATATGGGACATATGGCACATCTGAGACGTCTGGGACGTTAGGGACATGTGGGACATCTGGGACGTCTGGGACGTTAAGGACATATGGGACATCTAGGACGTGTGGGACGTCTGGGACGTTAAGGACATATGGGACATTTAGGACGCCTGGGGCATTAGGGACATATAGGACATATGGGACAACTGGGGCGCCTGGGACATTAGGGACATATGGGACATATGGAACATCTGGGACGTCTGGGTCGTTAGGGATATATGGGACATTTGGGACGTCTGGGACGTTAAGGACATATGGGACATCTAGGACGTCTGGGACGTTAGGGACATATGGGACATCTGGGACGTATGGGACTTTAGGGACATATGGGACATCTGGAACGTCTGGGACGTTAGGGACATATGAGACATCTAGGACGTCTGGGACGTCTGGGACGTTGAGAACATATGGGACATTTAAGACGCCTGGGACATTAGGGACATATGGGACATATGGGACATTTGGGACGTCCGGGACGTTAAGGACATATGGGACATCTAGGACGTCTGGCACGTCTGGGACGTTAAGGACATATAGGATATTTAGGACGCCTGGGACATTATTGACATATGGGACATATGGGACATCTGGGACGCCTGAGACATTAGGGACATATGGGACATATGGTACATCTGGGACGTCTGTGACGTTAGGGACATATAGGACATCTAGGACGTCTGCGACGTTAGGAACACATGGGACATCTAGGACGTCTGGGACGTCTGGGACGTTAGGGACATACGGGACATTTAGGACGTTTGGGACGTTAGGAACATATCGAACATCTAGGACGCCTGGGACATTAGGGACATATGGGACATATGGGACATCCGGGACGTCTGGGACGTTAAGGACATATGGGACATCTGGGACGTCTGGGACGTTAAGGACATATGGGACATCTAGGACGTCTGGTACATTAGGGACATATGGGGCATATGGGACATCTGGGACGCCTAGGACATATGGGACATATGGGACATATGGGACATCCGGGACGTCTGGGACGTTAAGGACATATGGGACATCTGGGACGTCTGGGACGTTAAGGACATATGGGACATCTAGGACGTCTGGTACATTAGGGACATATGGGGCATATGGGACATCTGGGACGCCTAGGACATATGAGACGTATGGGACATCTGGGACGTTAAGGACATATGGGACATCTAGGACGTCTGGGACGTTAAGGACATATGAGACATCTAGGACGTCTGGGACGTCTGGGACGTTGAGAACATATGGGACATTTAAGACGCCTGGGACATTAGGGACATATGGGACATATGGGACATTTGGGACGTCCGGGACGTTAAGGACATATGGGACATCTAGGACGTCTGGCACGTCTGGGACGTTAAGGACATATAGGATATTTAGGACGCCTGGGACATTATTGACATATGGGACATATGGGGCATATGGGACATCTGGGACGCCTAGGACATATGGGACATATGAAGCATATGGGACATCTGGGACGTCTGGGACGTTAGGGACATATGGGGCATCTGGGACGTCTGGGACGTTAAGGACGTATGGGACATGTAGGACGTCTAAGACGTTAGGGACATATGGGACACCTGGGACGTCTGGGACGTTAGGGACATATGGGACATCTGGAATGTCTGGGACATTAGGGACATATGGGACATATGGAACAACAGGGACATCTGGGACGATAGGGACATATAGAACATCTGGAATGTCTGGGACGTTAGGGCATATGGGACATCTAGGGCGTCTGGGACGTCTGGGACGTTAGGGACATACGGGACAGCTGGGACGTCTGGGACGTTAGGGACATTTGGGACATTTAGGACGTCTGGGACGTTAGGGACATATGGAACATTTAGGACGCCTGGGACATTAGGGACATATGGGACATATGGGACATCTGAGACGTCTGGGACGTTAGGGACATGTGGGACATCTGGGACGTCTGGGACGTTAAGGACATATGGGCCATCTAGGACGTGTGGGACGTCTGGGACGTTAAGGACATATGGGACATTTAGGACGCCTGGGGCATTAGGGACATATAGGACATATGGGACAACTGGGGCGCCTGGGACATTAGGGACATATGGGACATATGGAATATCTGGGACGTCTGGGTCGTTAGGGATATATGGGACATTTGGGACGTCTGGGACGTTAAGGACATATGGGACATCTAGGACGTCTGGGACGTTAGGGACATATGGGACATCTGGGACGTATGGGACTTTAGGGACATATGGGACATCTGGGACGTCTGGGACGTTAGGGACATATAGGACATCTAGGACGTCTGGGACAATAAAGACATATGGGACATCTGGGACGTCAGGGACGTTAGGAAGATACGGGGCATCTGGGACGTCTGGGACGTTAAAGACGTATGGGACATCTAGGACGTCTAAGACGTTAGGGACATATGGGACATCTGGGACGTCTGAGACGTTAGGGACATATGGGACATCTGGGACGTCTGGGACGTTAGGGACATGTGGGACATCTGGGACGTCTGGGACGTTAAGGACATATGGGACATCTAGGACGTGTGGGACGTCTGGGACGTTAAGGACATATGAAACATTTAGGACGCCTGGGGCATTAGGGACATATGGGACATATGGAACATCTGGGACGTCTGGGTCGTTAGGGATATATGGGACATTTGGGACGTCTGGGACGTTAAGGACATATGGGACATCTAGGACGTCTGGGACGTTAGGGACGTATGGGACATCTAGGTCGTCTGGGACGTCTGGGACGTTAGGGACATAAAGGACATCTAGGACGTCTGGGACGTTAGGGACGTATGGGACATCTAGGTCGTCTGGGACGTCTGGGACGTTAGGGACATATAGGACATCTAGGACGTCTGGGACTTTAGGGACGTATGGGACAACTAGGTCGTCTGGGACGTCTAGGACGTTAGGGACATATGGGACATTTAGGACGTCTGGGACGTTAGGGACATATGGAACATCTAGGACGCCTGGGACTTTAGGGACCTATGGGACATCTGGAAGGTCTGGGACGTTAGGGATATATGGAATATTTGGGACGTCTGGGACGTTAAGGGCATATGGGACATCTGGGGCGCCTGAGACATTAGGGACATATGGGACATATGGAACATCTGGGACGTCTGGGTCGTTAGGGATATATGGGACATTTGGGACGTCTGGGACGTTAAGGACATATGGGACATCTAGGACGTCTGGGACGTTAGGGACGTATGGGACATCTAGGTCGTCTGGGACGTCTGGGACGTTAGGGACATATAGGACATCTAGAACGTCTGGGACGTTAGGGACGTATGGGACATCTAGGTCGTCTGGGACGTCTGGGACGTTAGGGACATACGGGACAGCTGGGACATCTGGGACGTTAGGGACATATGGGACATTTAGGACGCCTGGGACGTTAGGGACATATGGAACATCTAGGACGCCTGGGACATTAGGGACCTATGGGACATCTGGAAGGTCTGGGACGTTAGGGACATATGGGACATCTGGGACGTGAGGGACGTTAAGGACATATGGGACATCTACAACGTTTGGGACGTCTGGGACGTTAAAGACATATGGGACATCTAGGACACCTGAGACATTAGGGACATATGGGACATATGGGACATCTGGGACGTCTGGGACGTTAAGAACATATGGAACATTTAGGACGTCTGAGACTTTAGAGACATATGGGACATCTGGGACGTCTGGGACGATAGGTACATATGGGACAGCTGGGACGTCTGGGACGTCTGGGACGTTAGGGACATACGGGACAGCTGGGACACCTGGGACGTTAGGGACATATGGGACATCTAGGACACCTGAGACATTAGGGACATATGGGACATCTGGGACGTCTGGGACGTTAAGAACATATGGAACATTTAGGACGTCTGAGACGTTAGGGACATATGGGACATCTGGGACGTCTGGGACGATAGGTACATATGGGACAGCTGGGACGTCTGGGACGTCTGGGACGTTAGGGAAATACGGGACAGCTGGGACGTCTGGGACGTTAGGGACATACGGGACAGCTGGGACATCTGAGACGTTAGGGACATATGGGACATCTGGGACGTCTGGGACGATAGGTACATATGGGACATCTGGGACGTCTGGGACGTCTGGGACGTTAGGGACATATAGGACATCTAGAACGTCTGAAACGTTAGGGACGTATGGGACATCTAGGTCGTCTGGGACGTCTGGGACTTTAGGGACATACGGGACAGCTGGCACATCTGGGACATTAGGGACATATGGGACATTTAGGACGTCTGGGACGTTAGGGACATATGGAACATCTAGGACGCCTGGGACATTAGGGACCTATGGGACATCTGGAAGGTCTGGGACGTTAAGGACATATGGGACATCTACAACGTTTGGGACGTCTGGGACGTTAAAGACATATGGGACATCTGGGACACCTGAGACATTAGGGACATATGGGACATATGGGACATCTGGGACGTCTGGGACGTTAAGGACATATGGAACATTTAGGACGTCTGAGACGTTAGGGACATATGGGACATCTGGGACGACTGGGACGATAGGTACATATGGGACAGCTGGGACGTCTGGGACGTCTGGAACGTTAGGGACATACGGGACAGCTGGGACATCTGGGACGTTAGGGACATATGGGACATTTAGGACGTCTAGGACGTTAGGGACATATGGAACATCTAGGACGCCTGGGACTTTAGGGACATATGGGATATATGGGACATCTGGGACACCTGAGACGTTAGGGACATATGGGACATATGGAACATCTCGGACGTCTGGGACGTTAAGGACATGTTGGACATCTAGAACGTTTGGGACGTCTAGGACGTTGAGGAAATATGGGACATTTAGGACGCCTGGGACATTAGGGACTTATGGGACATATTGGACATCTGAGACACCTGAGACATTAGGGACATATGGGACAAATGGGACATATGGGACATTTAGGACGCCTGGGGCATTAGGGACATATGGGACATATGGAACATCTGGGACGTCTGGGTCGTTAGGGACATATGGGACATACTGGACATCTGAGACACCTGAGACATTAGGGACATATGGGACATTTAGGACGCCTGGGGCATTAGGGACATATGGGACATATAGAACATCTGGGACGTCTGGGACGTTAAGGACATATGGGACATCTAGGACGTCTGGGACGTTAGGGACGTATGGGACATCTAGGTCGTCTGGGACGTCTGGGACGTTAGGGACATATAGGACATCTAGAACGTCTGGGACGTTAGGGACGTATGGGACATCTAGGTCGTCTGGGACGTCTGGGACGTTAGGGACATACGGGACAGCTGGGACATCTGGGACGTTAGGGACATATGGGACATTTAGGACGTCTGGGACGTTAGGGACATATGGAACATCTAGGACGCCTGGGACATTAGGGAGATATGGGACATCTGGAAGGTCTGGGACGTTAGGGACATATGGGACATCTGGGACGTCTGGGACGTTAGGGATATATGGGACATTTGGGACGTCTGGGACGTTAAGGGCATATGGGACATCTGGGGCGCCTGAGACATTAGGGACCTATGGGACATCTGGAAGGTCTGGGACGTTAGGGACAAATGGGACATCTGGGACGTCTGGAACGTTAGGGATATATGGAACATTTGGGACGTCTGGGACGTTAAGGACATATGGGACATCTAGGACGTCTGGGACGTTAGGGACGTATGGGACATCTAGGTCGTCTGGGACGTCTGGGACGTCTGGGACGTCTGGGACGTTAGGGACATATAGGACATCTAGAACGTCTGGGACGTTAGGGACGTATGGGACATCTAGGTCGTCTGGGACGTCTGGGACGTTAGGGACATACGGGACAGCTGGGACATCTGGGACGTTAGGGACATATGGGACATTTAGTACGTCTGGGACGTTAGGGACATATGGAACATCTAGGACGCCTGGGACATTAGGGACCTATGGGACATCTGGAAGGTCTGGGACGTTAGGGACATATGGGACATCTGGGACGTCTGGGACGTTAAGAACATATGGGACATCTACAACGTTTGGGACGTCTGGGACGTTAAAGACATATGGGACATCTGGGACACCTGAGACATTAGGGACATATGGGACATATGGGACATCTGGGACGTCTGGGACGTTAAGAACATATGGAACATTTAGGACGTCTGAGACGTTAGGGACATATTGGACATCTGGGACGTCTGGGACGATAGGTACATATGGGACAGCTGGGACGTCTGGGACGTCTGGGACGTTAGGGACATACGGGACAGCTGGGACATCTGGGACGTTAGGGACGAATGGGACATTTAGGACCCCTGGGAAATTAGGGACATATGGAACATATGGGACATCTGGGACGTCTGGGACGTCTGGGACGTTAGGGACATATAGGACATCTAGAACGTCTGGGACGTTAGGGACGTATGGGACATCTAGGTCGTCTGGGACGTCTGGGACGTTAGGGACATACGGGATAGCTGGGACATCTGGGACGTTAGGGACATACGGGACATTTAGGACGTCTGGGACGTTAGGGACATATGGAACATCTAGGACGCCTGGGACATTAGGGACCTATGGGACATCTGGAAGGTCTGGGACGTTAGGGACATATGGGACATCTGGGACGTCTGGGACGTTAAGGACATATGGGACATCTACAACGTTTGGGACGTCTGGGACGTTAAAGACATATGGGACATCTGAGACACCTGAAACATTAGGAACATATGGGACATTTAGTACGTCTGGGACGTTATTGACATGTGGAACATTTAGGACGCCTGGGACATTAGGGACTAATGGGACATATGGGACATCTGAGACGTCTGGGACGTTAGGGACATGTGGGACATCTGGGACGTCTGGGACGTTAAGGTCATATGGGACATCTTGGACGTGTGTGACGTCTGGGACGCTAAGGACATATGAGACATTTTGGATGCCTGGGGCATTAGAGACATATGGGACATATGGGACATTTGGGACGTCTGGGACATTAGGGACATATGGGACATATGGGACATTTGGGACGTCTGGGTCGTTAGGGATATATGGGACATCTGGGACGTCTGGGACGTTAGGGACATATGGGACATCTAGGACGTCTGGGACGTTAGGGACTTACGGGACAGCTGGGACGTATGGGACTATAGGGGCATATGGGACATTTAGGATGTCTGGGACGTTAGGAATATATGGAACATCTAGAACGCTTGAGACATTAGGGACATATAGAACATATGGGACATCTGGGACGTCTGAGGCATTAGGGACATATGGGACATATGGGACATCTGGGACGTTGAGGACATATGGGACATTTAGGACGCCTGGGACATTAGGGACATATGGGACATATGGGACATTTGGGACGTCCGGGACGTTAAGGACATATGGGACTTCTAGGACGTCTGGGACGTTTGGGAGGTTAAGGACATAAAAGATATTTAGGACGCATGGGACATTATTGACATATGGGACATATGGGACATCTGGGACGCCTGAGACATTAGGGACATATCGGACATATGCTACATCTGGGACGTCTGTGACCTTAGGGACGTATAGGACATCTAGGACGTCTGCGACGTTAGGAACATATGGGACATCTTGGACGTCTGGGACGTCTGGAACATTAGGGACATATGGGACATATGGGACATCTGGGACGCCTGGGACATTAGGCACATATGAGACGTATGGGACATCTGGGACGTTAAGGACATAAGGGGACATCTAGGACGTCTGGGACGTTAAGGACATATGAGACATCTAGGACGTCTGGAACGTCTGTTACGTTGACGACATATGGGACATTTAGGACGCCTGGGACATTAGGGACATATGGGACATATGGGACATTTGGGACGTCCGGGACGTTAAGACATATGGGACATCTAGGACGTCTGGGACGTCTGGAACGTTAAGGACATATAGGATATTTAGGACGCCTGGGACATTATTGACATATGGGACATATGGGACATCTGGGACGCCTGAGACATTAGGGACATAAGGGACATATGGTACATCTGGGACGTCTGTGACGTTAGGGACATATAGGACATCTAGGACGTCTGCGACGTTAGGAACACATGGGACATCTAGGACGTCTGGGACGTTAGGGACATACGGGACATTTAGGACGTTTGGGACGTTAGGAACATATCGAACATCTAGGACGCCTGGGACATTAGGGACATATGGGACATATGGGACATCCGGGACGTCTGGGACGTTAAGGACATATGGGACATCTGGGACGTCTGGGACGTTAAGGACATATGGGACATCTAGGACGTCTGGTACATTAGGGACATATAGGGCATATGGGACATCTGGGACGCCTAGGACAAATGGGACATATGGGGCATATGGGACATCTGGGACGTCTGGGACGTTAGGGACATATGGGGCATCTGGGACGTCTGGGACGTTAAGGACGTATGGGACATCTAGGACGTCTAAGACGTTAGGGACATATGGGACACCTGGGACGTCTGGGACGTTAGGGACATATGGGACATCTGGGATGTCTGGGACATTAGGGACATATGGGACATATGGAACAACAGGGACATCTGGGACGATAGGGACATATAGAACATCTGGAATGTCTGGGACGTTAGGGCATATGGGACATCTAGGGCGTCTGGGACGTCTGGGGCGTTAGGGACATACGGGACAGCTGGGACGTCTGGGACGTTAGGGACATTTGGGACATTTAGGACGTCTGGGACGTTAGGGACATATGGAACATTTAGGACGCCTGGGACATTAGGGACATATGGGACATATGGGACATCTGAGACGTCTGGGACGTTAGGGACATGTGTTACATCTGGGACGTTAAGGACATATGGGACATCTAGGACGTGTGGGACGTCTGGGACGTTAAGGACATATGGGACATTTAGGACGCCTGGGGCATTAGGAACATATAGGACATATGGGACAACTGGGGCGCCTGGGACATTAGGGACATATGGGACATATGGAACATCTGGGACGTCTGGGTCGTTAGGGATATATGGGACATCTGGGACGTCTGGGACGTTAGGGACATATGGGACATCTGGGACGTATGGGACTTTAGGGACATATGGGACATCTGGGACGTCTGGGACGTTAGGGACATATAGGACATCTAGGACGTCTGGGACAATAAAGACATATGGGACATCTAGGACGTCAGGGACGTCTGTGACGTTAGGAAGATACGGGGCATCTGGGACGTCTGGGACGTTAAGGACGTATGGGACATCTAGGACGTCTAAGACGTTAGGGACATATGGGACATCTGGGACGTCTGGGACGTTAGGGACATATGGGACATTTGGGACGTCTGGGACGTTAGGGACATGTGGGACATCTGGGACGTCTGGGACGTTAAGGACATATGGGACATCTAGGACGTGTGGGACGTCTGGGACGTTAAGGACATATGGGACATTTAGGACGCCTGGGGCATTAGGGACATATGGAACATCTAGGACGCCTGGGACATTAGGGACCTATGGGACATCTGGAAAGTCTGGGACGTTAGGGACATATGGGACATCTGGGACGTCTGGGACGTCTGGGACGTTAGGGACATACGGGACAGCTGGGACATCTGGGACGTTGGGGACATATGGGACATTTAGGACATCTGGGACGTTAGGGACATATGGAACATCTAGGACGCCTGGGACATTAGGGACCTATGGGACATCTGGAAAGTCTGGGACGTTAGGGACATATGGGACATCTGGGACGTCTGGGACGTTAGGGATATATGGGACATTTGGGACGTCTGGGACGTTAAGGGCATATGGGACATCTGGGGCGCCTGAGACATTAGGGACATATGGGACATATGGAACATCTGGGACGTCTGAGTCGTTAGGGATATATGGGACATTTGGGACGTCTGGGACGTTAAGGACATATGGGACATCTAGGACGTCTGGGACGTTAGGGACGTATGGGACATCTAGGTCGTCTGGGACGTCTGGGACGTTAGGGACATATAGGACATCTAGAACGTCTGGGACGTTAGGGACGTATGGGACATCTAGGTCGTCTGGGACGTCTGGGACGTTAGGGACATACGGGACAGCTGGGACATCTGGGACGTTAGGGACATATGGGACATTTAGGACGTCTGGGACGTTAGGGACATATGGAACATCTAGGACGCCTGGGACATTAGGGACCTATGGGACATCTGGAAGGTCTGAGACGTTAGGGACATATGGGACATTTGGGACGTCTGGGACGTCTGGGACGTCTGGGACGATAGGTACATATGGGACAGCTGGGACGTCTGGGACGTCTGGGACGTTAGGGACATACGGGACAGCTGGGACATCTGGGACGTTAGGGACATATGGGACATTTAGGACGTCTAGGACGTTAGGGACATATGAAACATCTAGGACGCCTGGGACATTAGGGACATATGGGAAATATGGGACATCTGGGACACCTGAGACGTTAGGGACATATGGGACATATGGAACATCTCGGACGTCTGGGACGTTAAGGACATGTGGGACATCTAGAACGTTTGGGACGTCTAGGACGTTGAGGACATATGAGACATTTAGGACGCCTGGGACATTAGGGACATATGGGACATATGGGACATCTGAGACACCTGAGACATTAGGGACATATGGGACATATGGGACATATGGGACATTTAGGACGCCTGGGGCATTAGGGACATATGGGACATATGGAACATCTGGGACGTCTGGGTCGTTAGGGATATATGGGACATTTGGGACGTCTGGGACGTTACGGACATATGGGACATCTAGGACGTCTGGGACGTTAGGGACGTATGGGACATCTAGGTCGTCTGGGACGTCTGGGACGTTAGGGACATATAGGACATATGGGACATTTAGGACGCCTGGGACATTAGGGACATATGGGACATATGGGACATCTGAGACACCTGAGACATTAGGGACATATGGGACATATGGGACATATGGGACATTTAGGACGCCTGGGGCATTAGGGACATATGGGACATATGGAACATCTGGGACGTCTGGGTCGTTAGGGATATATGGGACATTTGGGACGTCTGGGACGTTACGGACATATGGGACATCTAGGACGTCTGGGACGTTAGGGACGTATGGGACATCTAGGTCGTCTGGGACGCCTGGGAAGTTAGGGACATACGGGACAGCTGGGACATCTGGGACGTTAGGGACATATGGGACATTTAGGACGTCTGGGACGTTAGGGACATATGGAACATCTAGGACTCCTGGGACATTAGGGACCTATGGGACATCTGGAAGGTCTAGGACGTTAGGGACATATGGGACATCAGGGACGTCTGGGACGTTAGGGATATATGGGACATTTGGGACGTCTGGGACGTTAAGGGCATATGGGACATCTGGGGCGCCTGAGACATTAGGGACATATGGGACATATGGAACATCTGGGACGTCTGGGTCGTTAGGGATATATGGGACATTTGGGACGTCTGGGACGTTAAGGACATATGGGACATCTAGGACGTCTGGGACGTTAGGGACGTATGGGCCATCTAGGTCGTCTGGGACGTCTGGGACGTTAGGGACATATAGGACATCTAGAACGTCTGGGACGTTAGGGACGTATGAGACATCTAGGTCGTGTGGGACGTCTGGGACGTTAGGGACATACGGGACAGCTGGGACATCTGGGACGTTAGGGACATATGGGACATTTAGGACGTCTGGGACGTTAGTGACATATGAAACATCTAGGACGCCTGGGACATTAGGGACCTATGGGACATCTGGAAGGTCTGGGACGTTAGGGACATATGGGACATCTGGGACGTCTGGGACGTTAAGGACATATGGGACATCTACAACGTTTGGGACGTTTGGGACGTTAAAGACATATGGGACATCTGGGACACCTGAGACATTAGGGACATATGGGACATATGGGACATCTGGGACGTCTGGGACGTTAAGAACATATGGAACATTTAGGACGTCTGAGACGTTAGGTACATATGGGACAGCTGGGACGTCTGAGACGCCTGGGACGTTAGGGACATACGGGACAGCTGGGACATCTGGGACGTTAGGGACATATGGGACATTTAAGACCCCTGGGAAATTAGGGACATATGGGACATATGGGACATCTGGGACGTCTGGGACGTCTGGGACGTTAGGGACATATAGGACATCTAGAACGTCTGGGACGTTAGGGACGTATGGGACATCTAGGTCGTCTGGGACGTCTGAGACGTTAGGGACATACGGGATAGCTGGGACATCTGGGACGTTAGGGACATATGGGACGTTTAGGACGACTGGGACGTTAGGGACATATGGAACATCTAGGACGCCTGGATCATTAGGGACCTATGGGACATCTGGATGGTCTGGGACGTTAGGGACATATGGGACATCTGGGACGTCTGGGACGTTAAGGACATATGGGACATCTACAACGTTTGGGACGTCTGGGACGTTAAAGACATATGGGACATCTGGGACACCTGAGACATTTGGGACATATGGGACATATGGGACATCTGCGACGTCTGGGACGTTAAGGACATATGGAACATTTAGGACGTCTGAGACGTTAGGGACATATGGGACATCTACAACGTTTGGGACGTCTGGGACGTTAAAGACATATGGGACATCTGGGACACCTGAGACATTTGGGACATATGGGACATATGGGACATCTGCGACGTCTGGGACGTTAAGGACATATGGAACATTTAGGACGTCTGAGACGTTAGGGACATATGGGACATCTGGGACGTCTGGGACGATAGGTACATATGGGACAGCTGGGACGTCTGGGACGTCTGGGACGTTAGGGACATACGGGACAGATGGGACATCTGGGACGTTAGGGACATGTGGAACATCTAGGACGCCTGGGACATTAGGGACATATGGGACATATGGGACATCTGGGACGTCTGGGACGTTAAGGACATATGGGACATCTACAACGTTTGGGACGTTTGGGACGTTAAAGACATATGGGACATCTGGGACACCTGAGACATTAGGGACATATGGGACATATGGGACATCTGGGACGTCTGGGACGTTAAGAACATATGGAACATTTAGGACGTCTGAGACGTTAGGTACATATGGGACAGCTGGGACGTCTGAGACGTCTGGGACGTTAGGGACATACGGGACAGCTGGGACATCTGGGACGTTAGGGACATATGGGACATTTAAGACCCCTGGGAAATTAGGGACATATGGGACATATGGGACATCTGGGACGTCTGGGACGTCTGGGACGTTAGGGACATATAGGACATCTAGAACGTCTGGGACGTTAGGGACGTATGGGACATCTAGGTCGTCTGGGACGTCTGAGACGTTAGGGACATACGGGATAGCTGGGACATCTGGGACGTTAGGGACATATGGGACGTTTAGGACGACTGGGACGTTGGGGACATATGGAACATCTAGGACGCCTGGATCATTAGGGACCTATGGGACATCTGGATGGTCTGGGACGTTAGGGACATATGGGACATCTGGGACGTCTGGGACGTTAAGGACATATGGGACATCTACAACGTTTGGGACGTCTGGGACGTTAAAGACATATGGGACATCTGGGACACCTGAGACATTTGGGACATATGGGACATATGGGACATCTGCGACGTCTGGGACGTTAAGGACATATGGAACATTTAGGACGTCTGAGACGTTAGGGACATATGGGACATCTGGGACGTCTGGGACGATAGGTACATATGGGACAGCTGGGACGTCTGGGACGTCTGGGACGTTAGGGACATACGGGACAGATGGGACATCTGGGACGTTAGGGACATGTGGAACATCTAGGACGCCTGGGACATTAGGGACATATGGGATATATGGGACATCTGGGATACCTGAGACGTTAGGGACATATGGGACATATGGAACATCTCGGACGTCTGGGACGTTAAGGACATGTGGGACATCTAGAACGTTTGGGACGTCTAGAACGTTGAGGACATATGGGACATTTAGGACGCCTGGGACATTAGGGACATATGGGACATATGGGACATCTGAGACACCTGAGACATTAGGGACATATGGGACATATGGGACATATGGGACATCTGGTACGTCTGGGACGTTAAGGACAGATGGAACATCTAGGACGTCTGAGACGTTAGGGACATATGGGACATCTGTGACGTCTGGGACGATAGAGACATATGGGACATCTAGGACGTCTGGGACGTTAGGGACATATAGGACATTTAGGACGTCTAGGACGTTAGGGACATATGCAACATCTAGGACGCCTGAGACAGTAGAGACATATGGGACATATGGGACATCTGGGACGTCTGGGACGTTAGGGACATATGGGATATCTGGGACGCTTGGGACGTTAAGGACATATGGGACATCTAGGACGTCTGGAACGTCTGGGACGTTAAAGACATAAGGGACATTTAGGACGCCTTGGACATTAGGGACATATGGGACATATAGGACATCTGGGACGCCTGGGACATAAGGGACATATGGGACATATGGGACATCTGGGACGTCTGGGACGTCTGGGACGTTAGGGACATATAATACGTCTAGGCCGTCTGAGACGTTAGGGACATAGGGAACATCTAGGACGTCTGGGACGTCTGGGACAATAGAGACATACGGGACAGCTGGGACGTCTGGGACGTTAGGGACATATGGGACAACTAGGACTCCTGGGACATTAGGGACATATGGGACAAATGAGACATCTGGGACGTCTGTGACGTTAGGGACATATGGAACTTCTGGATCGTCTTTGACGTTAAGGACATATGAGACATCTAGGACGTCTGGGACGTCTGGGACGTTAAGGACATGTGGGACATTTAGGAAGCCTGGGACATTGGTGCCATATGGGATATATGGGACATCTGGGACGTCTGGGACGTTAGGGACATATGGGACATCTAGGACGTCTGGGACGTTAGGGACTTACGGGACAGCTGGGACGTATGGGACTATAGGGGCATATGGGACATTTAGGATGTCTGGGACGTTAGGAATATATGGAACATCTAGAACGCTTGAGACATTAGGGACATATAGAACATATGGGACATCTGGGACGTCTGAGGCATTAGGGACATATGGGACATATGGGACATCTGGGACGTTGAGGACATATGGGACATTTAGGACGCCTGGGACATTAGGGACATATGGGACATATGGGACATTTGGGACGTCCGGGACGTTGAGGACATATGGGACTTCTAGGACGTCTGGGACGTTTGGGAGGTTAAGGACATATAAGATATTTAGGACGCATGGGACATTATTGACATATGGGACATATGGGACATCTGGGACGCCTGAGACATTAGGGACATATCGGACATATGCTACATCTGGGACGTCTGTGACCTTAGGGACGTATAGGACATCTAGGACGTCTGCGACGTTAGGAACATATGGGACATCTTGGACGTCTGGGACGTCTGGAACATTAGGGACATATGGGACATATGGGACATCTGGGACGCCTGGGACATTAGGCACATATGAGACGTATGGGACATCTGGGACGTTAAGAACATAAGGGGACATCTAGGACGTCTGGGACGTTATGGACATATGAGACCTCTAGTACGTCTGGAACGTCTGTTACGTTGACGACATATGGGACATTTAGGACGCCTGGGACATTAGGGACATATGGGACATATGGGACATTTGGGACGTCCGGGACGTTAAGACATATGGGACATCTAGGACGTCTGGGACGTCTGGAACGTTAAGGACATATAGGATATTTAGGACGCCTGGGACATTATTGACATATGGGACATATGGGATATCTGGGACGCCTGAGACATTAGGGACATAAGGGACATATGGTACATCTGGGACGTCTGTGACGTTAGGGACATATAGGACATCTAGGACGTCTGCGACGTTAGGAACACATGGGACATCTAGGACGTCTGGGACGTTAGGGACATACGGGACATTTAGGACGTTTGGGACGTTAGGAACATATCGAACATCTAGGACGCCTGGGACATTAGGGACATATGGGACATATGGGACATCCGGGACGTCTGGGACGTTAAGGACATATGGGACATCTGGGACGTCTGGGACGTTAAGGACATATGGGACATCTAGGACGTCTGGTACATTAGGGACATATAGGGCATATGGGAAATCTGGGACGCCTAGGACAAATGGGACATATGGGGCATATGGGACATCTGGGACGTCTGGGACGTTAGGGACATATGGGGCATCTGGGACGTCTGGGACGTTAAGGACGTATGGGACATCTAGGACGTCTAAGACGTTAGGGACATATGGGACATCTGGGATGTCTGGGACGTTAGGGCATATGGGACATCTAGGGCGTCTGGGACGTCTGGGGCGTTAGGGACATACGGGACAGCTGGGACGTCTGGGACGTTAGGGACATTTGGGACATTTAGGACGTCTGGGACGTTAGGGACATATGGAACATTTAGGACGCCTGGGACATTAGGGACATATGGGACATATGGGACATCTGAGACGTCTGGGACGTTAGGGACATGTGTTACATCTGGGACGTTAAGGACATATGGGACATCTAGGACGTGTGGGACGTCTGGGACGTTAAGGACATATGGGACATTTAGGACGCCTGGGGCATTAGGGACATATAGGACATATGGGACAACTGGGGCTCCTGGGACATTAGGGACATATGGGACATATGGAACATCTGGGACGTCTGGGTCGTTAGGGATATATGGGACATCTGGGACGTCTGGGACGTTAGGGACATATGGGACATCTGGGACGTATGGGACTTTAGGGACATATGGGACATCTGGGACGTCTGGGACGTTAGGGACATATAGGACATCTAGGACGTCTGGGACAATAAAGACATATGGGACATCTAGGACGTCAGGGACGTCTGTGACGTTAGGAAGATACGGGGCATCTGGGACGTCTGGGACGTTAAGGACGTATGGGACATCTAGGACGTCTAAGACGTTAGGGACATATGGGACATCTGGGACGTCTGGGACGTTAGGGACATATGGGACATTTGGGACGTCTGGGACGTTAGGGACATGTGGGACATCTGGGACGTCTGGGACGTTAAGGACATATGGGACATCTAGGACGTGTGGGACGTCTGGGACGTTAAGGACATATGGGACATTTAGGACGCCTGGGGCATTAGGGACATATGGGACATATGGAACATCTGAGACGTCTGGGTCGTTAGGGATATATGGGACATTTGGGACGTCTGGGACGTTAAGGACATATGGGACATCTAGGACGTCTGGGACGTTAGGGACGTATGGGACATCTAGGTCGTCTGGGACGTCTGGGACGTTAGGGACATATAGGACATCTAGAACGTCTGGGACGTTAGGGACGTATGGGACATCTAGGTCGTCTGGGACGTCTGGGACGTTAGGGACATACGGGACAGCTGGGACATCTGGGACGTTAGGGACATATGGGACATTTAGGACATCTGGGACGTTAGGGACATATGGAACATCTACGACGCCTGGGACATTAGGGACCTATGGGACATCTGGAAGGTCTGGGACGTTAGGGACATATGGGACATCTGGGACGTCTGGGACGTTAGGGATATATGGGACATTTGGGACGTCTGGGACGTTAAGGGCATATGGGACATCTGGGGCGCCTGAGACATTAGGGACATATGGGACATATGGAACATCTGGGACGTCTGGGTCGTTAGGGATATATGGGACATTTGGGACGTCTGGGACGTTAAGGACATATGGGACATCTAGGACGTCTGGGACGTTAGGGACGTATGGGACATCTAGGTCGTCTGGGACGTCTGGGACGTTAGGGACATATAGGACATCTAGAACGTCTGGGACGTTAGGGACGTATGGGACATCTAGGTCGTCTGGGACGTCTGGGACGTTAGGGACATACGGGACAGCTGGGACATCTGGGACGTTAGGGACATATGGGACATTTAGGACGTCTGGGACGTTAGGGACATATGGAACATCTAGGACGCCTGGGACATTAGGGACCTATGGGACATCTGGAAGGTCTGAGACGTTAGGGACATATGGGACATCTGGGACGTCTGGGACGTCTGGGACGTCTGGGACGATAGGTACATATGGGACAGCTGGGACGTCTGGGACGTCTGGGACGTTAGGGACATACGGGACAGCTGGGACATCTGGGACGTTAGGGACATATGGGACATTTAGGACGTCTAGGACGTTAGGGACATATGAAACATCTAGGACGCCTGGGACATTAGGGACATATGGGATATATGGGACATCTGGGACACCTGAGACGTTAGGGACATATGGGACATATGGAACATCTCGGACGTCTGGGACGTTAAGGACATGTGGGACATCTAGAACGTTTGGGACGTCTAGGACGTTGAGGACATATGAGACATTTAGGACGCCTGGGACATTAGGGACATATGGGACATATGGGACATCTGAGACACCTGAGACATTAGGGACATATGGGACATATGGGACATTTAGGACGCCTGGGGCATTAGGGACATATGGGACATATGGAACATCTGGGACGTCTGGGTCGTTAGGGATATATGGGACATTTGGGACGTCTGGGACGTTACGGACATATGGGACATCTAGGACGTCTGGGACGTTAGGGACGTATGGGACATCTAGGTCGTCTGGGACGTCTGGGACGTTAGGGACATATAGGACATCTAGAACGTCTGGGACGTTAGGGACGTATGGGACATCTAGGTCGTCTGGGACGCCTGGGACGTTAGGGACATACGGGACAGCTGGGACATCTGGGACGTTAGGGACATATGGGACATTTAGGACGTCTGGGACTTTAGGGACATATGGAACATCTAGGACTCCTGGGACATTAGGGACCTATGGGACATCTGGAAGGTCTAGGACGTTAGGGACATATGGGACATCAGGGACGTCTGGGACGTTAGGGATATATGGGACATTTGGGACGTCTGGGACGTTAAGGGCATATGGGACATCTGGGGCGCCTGAGACATTAGGGACATATGGGACATATGGAACATCTGGGACGTCTGGGTCGTTAGGGATATATGGGACATTTGGGACGTCTGGGACGTTAAGGACATATGGGACATCTAGGACGTCTGGGACGTTAGGGACGTATGGGCCATCTAGGTCGTCTGGGACGTCTGGGACGTTAGGGACATATAGGACATCTAGAACGTCTGGGACGTTAGGGACGTATGAGACATCTAGGTCGTCTGGGACGTCTGGGACGTTAGGGTCATACGGGACAGCTGGGACATCTGGGACGTTAGGGACATATGGGACATTTAGGACGTCTGGGACGTTAGTGACATATGAAACATCTAGGACGCCTGGGACATTAGGGACCTATGGGACATCTGGAAGGTCTGGGACGTTAGGGACATATGGGACATCTGGGACGTCTGGGACGTTAAGGACATATGGGACATCTACAACGTTTGGGACGTTTGGGACGTTAAAGACATATGGGACATCTGGGACACCTGAGACATTAGGGACATATGGGACATATGGGACATCTGGGACGTCTGGGACGTTAAGGACAGATGGAACATCTAGGACGTCTGAGACGTTAGGGACATATGGGACATCTGTGACGTCTGGGACGATAGAGACATATGGGACATCTAGGACGTCTGGGACGTTAGGGACATATAGGACATTTAGGACGTCTAGGACGTTAGGGACATATGCAACATCTAGGACGCCTGAGACAGTAGAGACATATGGGACATATGGGACATCTGGGACGTCTGGACGTTAGGGACATATGGGATATCTGGGACGCTTGGGACGTTAAGGACATATGGGACATCTAGGACGTCTGGAACGTCTGGGACGTTAAAGACATAAGGGACATTTAGGACGCCTGGGACATTAGGGACATATGGGACATATAGGACATCTGGGACGCCTGGGACATAAGGGACATATGGGACATATGGGACATCTGGGACGTCTGGGACGTCTGGGACGTTAGGGACATATAATACGTCTAGGCCGTCTGAGACGTTAGGGACATAGGGAACATCTAGGACGTCTGGGACGTCTGGGACAATAGGGACATACGGGACAGCTGGGACGTCTGGGACGTTAGGGACATATGGGACAACTAGGACTCCTGGGACATTAGGGACATATGGGACAAATGAGACATCTGGGACGTCTGTGACGTTAGGGACATATGGAACTTCTGGATCGTCTGGGACGTTAAGGACATATGAGACATCTAGGACGTCTGGGACGTCTGGGACGTTAAGGACATGTGGGACATTTAGGAAGCCTGGGACATTAGGGCCATATGGGACATATGGGACATCTGGAACGCCTGGGACATTAGGGACATAAGGGACATGTGGGACATCTGGGACGTCTTGAACGTCTGGGCCGTTAGGGTCATATAATACATCTAGGACGTCTGAGACGTTAAGGACATATGGGACATCTAGGACGTCTGGGACGTCTGGGACGTTAGGGACATACGGGACAGCTGGGACGTCTGGGATGTTAGGAACATATGGGACATTTAGGACGTCTGGGACGTTAGGGACGTATGGGACATCTAGGTCGTCTGGGACGTCTGGGACGTTATGGACATATAGGACATCTAGAACGTCTGGGACGTTAGGGACGTATGGGACATCTAGGTCGTCTGGGACGTCTGGGACGTTAGGGACATACGGGACAGCTGGGACATCTGGGACGTTAGGGACATATGGGACATTTAGGACGTCTGGGACGTTAGGGACATATGGAACATCTAGGACGCCTGGGACATTAGGGACCTATGGGACATCTGGAAGGTCTGAGACGTTAGGGACATATGGGACATCTGGGACGTCTGGGACGTCTGGGACGTCTGGGACGATAGGTACATATGGGACAGCTGGGACGTCTGGGACGTCTGGGACGTTAGGGACATACGGGACAGCTGGGACATCTGGGACGTTAGGGACATATGGGACATTTAGGACGTCTAGGACGTTAGGGACATATGAAACATCTAGGACGCCTGGGACATTAGGGACATATGGGATATATGGGACATCTGGGACACCTGAGACGTTAGGGACATATGGGACATATGGAACATCTCGGACGTCTGGGACGTTAAGGACATGTGGGACATCTAGAACGTTTGGGACGTCTAGGACGTTGAGGACATATGAGACATTTAGGACGCCTGGGACATTAGGGACATATGGGACATATGGGACATCTGAGACACCTGAGACATTAGGGACATATGGGACATATGGGACATATGGGACATTTAGGACGCCTGGGGCATTAGGGACATATGGGACATATGGAACATCTGGGACGTCTGGGTCGTTAGGGATATATGGGACATTTGGGACGTCTGGGACGTTACGGACATATGGGACATCTAGGACGTCTGGGACGTTAGGGACGTATGGGACATCTAGGTCGTCTGGGACGTCTGGGACGTTAGGGACATATAGGACATCTAGAACGTCTGGGACGTTAGGGACGTATGGGACATCTAGGTCGTCTGGGACGCCTGGGACGTTAGGGACATACGGGACAGCTGGGACATCTGGGACGTTAGGGACATATGGGACATTTAGGACGTCTGGGA